>BQKN01064938.1:0-25214 GCA_022839385.1 Asparagus kiusianus | reverse complement strand
CAGTGTAACATGAAAGAATCCAAATCCTTTACAATGGAAGAACGTGCGTGAAGATAACTAAGAGCGTACCAAACTATATTATATATACCACGTGATTTGCGCATGTAATTAAGAAATAATTTCTAAGAACGTGCATGAAGATAATTAAGAGCGTACCAAACTATATTATATATACCATGTAATTAAGAAATAATTCTGTGGAATTCTGCGGCCCTACTTTTTGTCCTAAAACGAGGTGTTAAGCTTGCAATCAATCAATCACCAAAGTTTAACAAATGATTTTTTTTTTTTTTTTTTTTTTTTTTTTTTTTTGCAGTTGCCTTCATTTGTCTCAACTCAACACGGCACTCTTTCAATTAACCATGTAGACGTTGCTTGTACGAAGTTTGGAGCATGAGAAGGATGTCGGGGTGAGCGAAATTGGCCGGCCCACGCCAGAATTAGGGCCCATCATCACGTAGCTGGCGTCGTAGGGTTAAGCGCTTTAATTGCTTGGTACTTGTCATCATAGATTTTAGGTTAAAGTCCTAATCCCCACAAGTTATAGGACTGATGATTAAGGTCAGCCCAATGTGATGAAGATGGGAGTCAAGTTGTTGTTATTAGTATTATTATTGTTACTAGTACTTCTTGTGCATACTAATATCAAATCAAGTTATAAGTATGCTGTTGGGATATTAATTTTTTAATCAAAGTTAAAAACCTCATGGGCTGTTGTCTAAAGTTTAGTGGCCCGTTTTTTTTTATTTTTTAAAAAGTGGTGGGCCCTATCGAAATTTTTTTTGACCGTACGACTCACATGCATAATAAACTATATTATTTTATTAGTACATAGTATTTTTCCAAATGCTATAAATAAACCTTAAATCCTTAGGGGTGTTAGTCACGTAGATCTTTTTAAGTAGAACTGGGATAATTGGTAAAGTGAGATAATTTTTTAACACTGGGATAATTTAGTGGATCAATGATGAATAATTCTTAATGTGGGATAATTTGGTAGGTTAATTTGGTGGGATAATGTGGATAATATTATGAAGTGGGATAATTTGGTAGGATAATTTGATGGGGGTAATGGTGGGTATAAATTATTATTGTTAATGGTTGTATATTAAAAATAATATAAGATTGATAAGCAATTGATTAGTCTAGTAATAACTATAAAATATAATGCAATAAAGCATCACTATTCATCTCAAATAATAAAATATTTTACAAGTAAATAAAAATCTAAATCCCTAGAGTGACTCGACTTCCAACATCCCACATGTCCTCTGCTATAGAATATCTCCAAGCTTCTGCAGCTGCTCGTTGAGTCTGTTGAGTCTGTAACTCATCTTCTTCATCGGAGTCATCATCTGCATCAGCAACATTTTGTGAAGCTTCTAGCTAGTGGAAGATCATAAATGTCGAAGTCATTATTTGTATTATCTAATCTTAAAAAGTTATGCAATCCTATGCATGCAACGAACATCTTTATTTGTGTGGCATATGAAAAACCTGGAGGTTGACTCTTGGAAATAGTGAATCTAGACTTAAAAACTCCAAAGATGCGATCGACACAATTTCTAAGAGACGCATGCCGATGGTTGAAAACTTCTTTTGAATTTCGTGATCGATCGTTGTTAATTATTAGCAGGGCCGAACTCTGAAAGATGGTACCTTTGACCTCGGTATGGAGCAAGAAATTGTAGCCTATTTGGATAGCCGCAATTAACTAGATAAAATTTATCTGCAAACAAGAAAAAAATATGAATGAGAAAAAATATTATAAAACTAAAAAATATTCTTTAATTGATAGAATATTATGTAAAGATTATTACTCTGTGGAAGTGGAAGTCCATAAGGTCTACTCATTGCATCTTTCAAGACTCTTGCATCATTAGCAGAACCCTCCCACCTAGCTAAGACATAAATGAATTTGCGATCAAATGTGCAAGCTGCCAAGACATTCTGAGAGAGAAAACCATGTCTATTTCGATAGGGCATCTGATCTATGTTATACACCATGCACGATATATGAGTCTCATCTATTGCACCGATACAGTCCTAAATAATCAATGTGTCAGACCATCTCAAGTGATGTGTGTGTGGGCGCGCACGCATGTGTGCACGTGTGTGTGTCTGTGTGTGTGAAAAATCTAAATTAATAAGAATTACCTTGAAATAAGGCCAAAAGCGAGATTCTGATTTAACCTTATCAGGTGGATCAGTAAGGGGTGATGCCATCAAGCATGATGCTAAAGATATCAAGGCCTGTAATGCTTTATTGAAACACACAGTGATAGTCCATTTTGAACGATCAAATCAATCAGTTGTAACAAAGTATCGTTGATTCTGACTAACCGTGAGAAGAAAAATAGCAATCATATTCTCAACACTAATGTGGTATGTGTCTTGTATATGGCCCCGCTCTCTCAAGATATTGCATAACTTTATGAAGCAATCTGGATACATGCGGCAAATTCTACGAAAATCTTGTGGATGATTATCCATCTTGGACTGTAAGCATGTGAGACCAAGATCTGTAATACCACGACGAGGACTTCGAAAACTAAGTGTATTTGTTACGAACTCCTGTGATAGAAGTCCTAATACCTTTGTGATTAGATCTGCAGCCTCAGCAGCTAATTCGATTATGTGAATCAAAAGATTATCATCGAAGTCTTCATGATGAAAATATAAGATGGGCAAATTTTGATCTTCCTCCATCCTGTTAAATAATATAACCAATAAAATAGAATTAATTTACTCAAAACTTATGTGCATAGGAAATAAATAAAGCACTTTATTATTAGCACACAATGGGACCGATCACAAAGTAGTAATCAATTAAAATGTTGACCTGTATGTTAATCGTTAAGCACCAAACTATTGAAAAATAAAAGAAAATATAAAATTGCACTACTCTCATGTACACAACATACAAGAATTATTTGTTGGGATGGTACATATAGAAATTTCATCCATTAAATGCACCAAACTAAGATAGCTGACAAGTCAAATAACATAAGAAAATAATATAAACAAAAAAAAACAAAAGCATAGCAACATCCTAAAAATAAATAGTTTTGACAAATTGAAATGAAATTGATCCTAAAAATACTTTCCAAATCTCAAAAAAAACATGATATTATCCCAAGTTCCACCTATTTAATAAAAAATAGTTTGACAATATGAAATTCCACATAATCCTAACACCATAACAAATCTTAAAAACATAGAAAGATCCTAAACTTCTAAATTACTGCCTCTAAACATCTCCAAAGAAATCAGAATCATAATGTTCACCATTTTGGATCAGAATTGGCTTGAGTCCCATCATTACCATCATTTATTATCTCACCAGTCAACCTAAAATGTAGAAACTCATAGCGGTCTTTTGTATCCATGTCAATAAAGGCATCATTCATGTCCTGTGAGATATTGTCAATGAGGATATTCCATTTTTGTGGCTTAGTCAATTCAAAAGTAGACATAACAGCATCAACCCATTCTTTATTCCGACCTTTTCTTATCTTCCTCAACTTACCAACTAACTCATGAAAAGCTTTACCTACAGTGACAACTCCATCTCCTATCTCTTGCAACGATAACTGGAAAGATACAGAGGATGTGGCTACAGTACTAATTGACCTACGCCTTCGTTTACCATTATTCAGAGTGGATGATCCAGAACCAGATAATGGCACATTATCAATGGGAACGGTGGTAGCATGTTGCATATCTACAGTAGCATTTCCTCCATCCGGAGATTCCATCTCAGCATCAGCACCAAGTATGCCCTCCCCAACCACTTCCTCTAAGCGTGCTTCATCCAAGCCATCAGGACCTAAACCTATAGCTCCTCTGCCAGAAGCGCCATGGTCTCCACATACCATAAGTATATCTTCAAAATTCTCAAAAAGTTTATCCTTGAGATTTGGAGTATTTGGACGTGCCTAAAACATGACATATGAAAATAATTAATATTATGTTTGAATTTATATATATATACATATACATATATATATACATATATATATATATATATATATATATGAAATAAAATGACATAACCAACCTCTAATATGCCATTACACAATTCGTCGGGGACAAGTAAATTTCTGTGTGCTAGGGTCCAAACCAAAACCAAAGTTATTTTTCATTAGGATCTCAACAGGTGCAATCTTGCTCTTCCATTGCTTTATCTTGTTCATTACGTGATTATACCTAAAATCTTTTCTAAAATTTTCAACCAGAGGGGGTATCACATTCCTCATAATCACATGCTTTTTAAAACTGCCATTTGCTTGTTTATTTCCATTCTTAACTTCCTCTACTAACAGTCTAAGCAATTCATTAGCCTCTGCTCCAGTTCATATCATATAATCCTTCCTTGCTCTTTTCTGTCCCTCACTTCCTAGACCTCGAAATATTTCTTCTTGATCCTGACTCTGTGATCTTATGTCCATCCTATAACAAATTCAAAAATAACTTTTCATAATCTCAAATATGGAATTGGATTAAAATATAAATGCATCTGATATAAAAAGAACAAGCACATATATAATAATAATAATAACAATAATAATAAAATGAATAATAAAAATACTTCATTAACAGAAGTGACATTGTGCTCCCCTTTTATGATTGGAATGAATTAGTGGCTAACCTAAGATTAGATCAACGCTATACTTACTCAAAACTGATTAGCGTTAGGAGATGGGCCAACTATCCATAGTTGGAATATATGATAGGCATATAAGGTGAACATATTTTAATAATATGTACATGATCCAAATTGGTGTTTTAGCCTACCTAATAATAATATGTACATGATCCATTCACTGCAATTTTTTGTGCAATTAGGGTTTATGAAATTAGGGCTTATAACAAAAGTGGACCATACTAAAAGAGAAAGAAAAATATAAGTTGAGTTTCTTTAGTCCAATATATGATTGAAATGTAGTATAAATCAAATATCCTTATAATCAAATATCCATCAAACAATAAGTAAGGTTGAGAGGTGTTTTCAATGCTAATCAGTGTAACATGAAAGAATCCAAATCCTTTACAATGGAAGAACGTGCATGAAGATAATTAAGAGCGTACCAAACTATATTATATATACCACGTGATTTGCGCGTGTAATTAAGAAATAATTCTGTGTAATGGCCCGACAAAATCCACCCCCAATGTTTTTGAAATTGAAAGAAATAAGCGCACACAGTTATTTGTAACGGACGTAATATGCATGTCGTCAGATTCCATTGGAGGAAAAGCCACGGATTTCAATTGGTTCCACTGTATTAATTTTCCAGCGATGCATATACATACAAGGAATAATTCAAATAAGAAACGTCCTAGATAAGATAAAATACTTAATTTTGTCTATCACTATATATAATAGTACTAGGACGCTATGCTAATATTATAATTATTGACATTATGATCCGATCGTGAACATATTCGAGGACGCTAATTACTCACATAGACATATTTTAATAAATACATGGACGAACTTTTCTTAACCTTTTGCTAACAAGGAATAGTTCAAATATGATAAGAAAGAAACGTCCTAAATAAGATAAAAGACTTAAGCTTGTCCATCACTCAATACAATAGTACTAGGACGCTATGCTAAAATTATAATTATTGACAGTATGATCCGCGTGAGCATGCTCGAGGATGCCAATTATTGACATAAACATATTTTAATAAAAATAAGGACGAACTTTTCTTAACCTTTTGCAAACAATGAATAATTCAATTATAATAAGAAAAGAAACGTCCCATATAAGATAAAAGACTTAAGCTTGTCGATCACTCAATATAATAGTACTAGGACGCTATGCTAGCTAAAATTTTAATTATTGACAGTATTGTAGGCGTTGAAAATTGCCTATAGGTCTCCATTAACAGCTCGAAGCTAAGAGAAGACGATGAACATCACTATCAAAGTTACAGAAGCTTGATTGACGTCAACAAACGCTTGAAGTGAATCGACGGACTATGTGAAGCAACAAAGTTTCAGAATAACAGGAACGAAAGCTGATCGGGAGCCCGCGTCGTTTACGAAAGGCAGAACACCCCTCGTGTCTTATTTATTCCACATATGACTCAATCATGAGAACTTGTAGATCTTCTCGATGGCTTTCCAATACATCTTGGATCAGGTCATTTGGAGATCATATGAGAAAGATAAAGTCAAAATACCAAAGATAGTACAAACTCCGAGACAGTGTTGGTGTTTCGGACAAGAATGACAATTTTAGCCATGATCCGATTCGAAGATGAAGAAACTCAAAACATAAAAGTTGTACATATCTTTTTAAGATTTCCAATGCATCTTGGATCAGATCATTTGGAGGTCATTTGAGGAAGTTATGATCAAAATACCCGAGATACTCACAAGTGTCTCGGCCATGGCCGAGACACTCACAAGTATCTCAGAACTTGTGGAGCTATTTTGACCATGATTAGCTTCGAATGTGAAGAATCTTAAAAGATAAAAGTTATAGATATCTTCGTTATCTTTTTAATGCATCTTGGATCAGGTCATTTGGAGGTCATATGAGGAAGTTATGACCAAAATACCCGAGACACTCACATGGCCGAGACACTCATAAGTATCTCGGACTTTGTGGAGCTGTTTTGATTATGATTTGATTCGAATATAAAGAATATTAAAAGATAAAAGTTGTAGATCTCTTCGTTATCTTTCCAACACAACTTGAATCACCTCATTTGGAGGTCGTATGAAAGAATTAGAGCTAAAATACAGAAGAGGGTACAAACTGTCTCGCACATGTGCGAGACACCCCGAACTGTCTCGCACTCGGGACGTATGTTTGACGGTTTTCGATCAGTTTTGACGGTTCCAGAGCCTCCCTAACTACCTTTGGGTTATCTTTAAATGTGGTTAAGTGGTTTTAACTGAAGATAAGAGGAAATCAACTATTTCTATCCAAGCACATGGCTCCTGAAACTTATAAATACAGCCCCAGGGCCTTCATTTTTTCAGATCTGGAATTTTCGAGCGTTGGCGAAGCCCTGCCGGATTAAAGATCAAAAGTACACGAATTTCAGAGAGGAGGAGGAGTAGAGATCTGAACGAGTTCGTCAGCATAAAGAAAAAGAGCTCGTCAGATCTGCAGTTCTTATATTCGTCCCTTAAGATTACCCCGTTGTGGTGATCTTAAGAAGAGCAATTATCTCGCTGTTGCCGAGATAAGCGCTACGGTTTCTTGATTTATTCGCGAATCGACGAAGCTCTGCCCAATTCTTCAGCAAATAGATCTGATCGTCGGTGGTCCACGGATATCAACGTCCCCGTCACAGGCTAAGATCCCACGCAAGTAGCGGACGATAACCACTCGTTGTATTTGTTTGAAGAGAATTGTAATTTTTTTGTTTTCATTGTGTAAAAGTCTTATAAAAAGACTGATTTTTGTATTCGTTATAAACGTCTGAAGTTTGTAATGAATCCCACAATAAAACAATCAATTTTCACCGCAAACAAGCTGGCGACCACAGTGGGAGCCAACAGCTTCGCTGCCGAAGCTGTCGTGCCGCAGACAGACATATTTGGAGAAATCCCGCGTGAGCATATTTGAGGACGCCAATTACAGACAGGCATATTTTAACAAAAATATGAATGAACTTTTCTTAACCTTTTGCAAATAAGGAATAATTCAAATATGATAAGAAAGAAACGTCCTATACAAGATAAAAGACTTAAGCTTGTTGATCACTCAATACAATAGTACTAGGACGGTATGCTAAAATTTTATTTATTGACAGTATGATCCGCGTGAGCATGTTCGAGGATGCCAATTATTGACATAGACATATTTTAATAAAAATATGGACGAATTTTTCTTAACCTTTTGATAATCCCCCCTCCCACCCCCTACCCTTACTAAAAAAAACCAGCTCAGTGCAAAACCCAAGATGGTGCCAAACATATTGAAACCTTTTAATCATTCGTATCATCTATATTGGGTACCTTTTCATAGTACTTAGACTTGCGTGGGCAATAGATATTTTCCTGCAATCATAGAATTGAGCCATGGGATTGGCTTATTAATAGATTAGGATTAGCAATCCAGCCAACCCAAGCCAAACCAATCCAAAAATATCTACGATATGGACAAAAATCATGGACTACAAATCATGAATAATCACGAATTTTTAAGTATGCACATTTAATTTCCATTGGGTCGAAGAACGGGAATTGACAAAAACCTTGAGTTATATAACTCGTGAAAACCGTAATTTTTAATGAAAGAAAATTTAGACAACATTAGGTTGAAAGTAATGAAAATAAGTGAAAGTGGTAGATTATAGTTCATGAAAATAATAAATTTTGAAGTACGTATATTTATTTCTCATGGGAAAAAACATACCAAAACTATTAAAAGCGTGAGTTTGATAACTCCTAAAATCACAGTTTTTATAACCCCCTAAAATTAAAAATTTCAAAGTAGTCATAAATAATTGCTATTTGATGCAATGAAAGATAATGGACAAATATTGAGGGAAGTAGTCTATGAAAATCATAAATATTCAAGTTCGCACAATTAGTTGATAAATGGTCGAAATGAACAAAATAGACAACAATTATAGACTATAGAAAAAAAATAATGAATTTAAAGTACACATGTTCATTTTCATTCGCCCGAAGAATGAAAATAGATAAAAATCATGAATTATAAACCATAAAACTAGTAATTTTATAGTATATTTCATAGCAGATTCCATAAAAAGATTTGGATAAATAAGATTCATGGTCTATTTCATAATGATTCTTAATAATTAGAACATCAAAAGAGTAGATTCGACTTTGGCAAGAATTATTATTGAATTTAAATCTGAATGGGAATTTTAAACCTCAATCAACAAAGCCACTCTATGGCTTCTTCTATTTCTTGATAAAAAAGAAACATGACCAACTATGATTCAAATGTATATACAACTGGTTTCCTTTTTCACACGTTCTGCTGTTAGATAGTACCCTTAAATCTCATGATAAGTACCCAAAGATGTTGGATATTTTTGGTCAAAACCGTTTTTCAAAAATGAGTTTTCAAACTATGTATTTATTAACTACTGGTATTTTTTAGAAACCCTTAGTAGTGTAACAGAAAGTTAAAGTTTTGATATCTCAAAGGTCCTGTGTTTGATGCTTGCCAACAGTAAGTCGAGAATTGTTTTTATTTAATTAACCTCTCATAAGTGTGGGCCGTGGGTTGTAGGTCGTGGGCTCGTTGGTGCGTGAGCCGTGGGCCAATGGGCCGAGGATCGGGACTAATCTAGTTGAGGTGCTAAGTGACGCTTTGTTAGCCGTACTTTACACTTCGTACGAAGACATCGGGGCTAGGTGGCGCCATGTTGGCTGACACGCAGGACTGCTTCACAGCATGCGAATAAGCCTCGTGTTCGCATGACTGTGCGACCCTCGAATTCGCGCGAGGCTGGACGTGACCCTCGTGTTGCGCTTGATCACAACCCTAGCGTTCAAACATTACTGCATGCAGCAGTTATAATATTTATGTTATTTACCATTATAAATATAATTGTCATAATTGCCATTATATTTGTAACGGACAAATTAAATGTGGGTGACTTTTGAGCTGGTCTTAGAAGCCTATATATAGTGCCTCTTGGGAAGCTCTTGTATACAAGAGATAAACAAAAGATACAAAAAATACACAAGTGTTTTGTGCTGTTGTGCTGCTGCTGCAGAGTCTGTAAGCGTGAAAACTTTAGTCTGTGCCGGAAGGAACATAGCTCTGAACCAAAAAGTTTTTACAGTTCAAAAGATATTTGCCGAACCGAAAGGTTATTGAACCGAAAGGTTTTAACAGATCGAGAAGATCTCTGCCTGAACCGAAAGGTTTTAACAGATTGATGAGATCTTTACCTTGACCGAAAGGTCTTATAGACCGAGAAGATCTTAACAATACTAGGTCAGTGCACACAAGAGTATTGTACTGCTAATTCTAAAAGCAGTTTGGTCTTGGGATCCTTACATCTGAGTAGGTTAAATATTGTTTTAAGCAAAGCGTTTTATAAACGCACAACAGCTAAACTTAAAAAAAGTTTTAAATTTCAGCATTTCAGTTCTCACTGTTTTATTATAGATTTAACCACAGACGCTAACAACAAATATTCATATTAAACTTTAATGGGAACTTCTCTTGAGCCAATGACACAATGGTCTAGCCGCCACCAGAGCCAAAAAAGACTATTTAAATTGATGTGTTTTTGTTGATAAGTTCCAAGTGCATTGTAGAAAGTACAAAAATATGGTTCTTTCTCTTTCATATATTTATTATTATCAATGTCAACTTGTTTATTTTGATAGTTTCCACAATTATATGAATTATACCTATGTGCATAAATATGACATCAATTTCCAATAGAGAAAAAATTATCATTATAGCCTAAAATTGTGGCTATAATACATGAAAATTGTGAATTTTTGGTTCGCATTTTTAATTTTCACTAGTTCTTGTGGACGTGCAATGCACGTCGTATTTTTTTGTTTATTTTCTTGCTATAAAATAAGTCGGATTCATTTTGAGTTAAAATCAATAAACATGTATTACATTTGCCATAACTTTTATTTAAACATTTTTAAAAATTTTATGAAATAGATGAGTAATTTTTAAAACTTCTTGTGGGTAGGAATAAACAACTAACAAATTTGCAGTGGAAGATTAGGGAACGTAGTACATCCTTAAGAATTATTAATCTTTACTTAGTTTGTTTATAATGATAGGATCTCATTATTAACTAATTACAAGGCTTAGTATATTTTTTTTGGATGTTCAAGGCAGGTGAGGACCAATGTGTACCCTCATCGCAATGAATGTTGTACAAGTACAAAGAAAAAAAGAAGGTTGATCAATGGTGTAACTGGTGAGGAGAATCTCCAACCGCTTAATTTGGTATGTGGATTTATAATTGATGGAGATGGACAAGGATGGTTTTGAAAATAGTGGGTGTGTGTGGGTAATTAATATGGTTTTTGTTAGTGTGGTATAAATATGGTTTTTGTTAGTGTGGTTTTCTTTATTCATTTTCAAGGTATCTATGGTCTTGTGGATATATATAGCTATAACATTGATACTCTCTTTTGATTTTGTGGAAGAGTTTGGGTGTTAAAAAATTAAATTATCTAATACGGTTAAAGTAGGTTTATATAAGTTAAGCTCATACATGAAATTTCTTTTAACCAATACCCATGTGTAAATATTACAATTGGCATTGATATTTAAGATATGTGTGAAATTCTCTTTGATTTTTATACAAACAGTATTTATTTAAATAATAATAGTATAACTAAACTATGTGATTTGAAAAAAAAGATCAAACATACAATATAAGTAATTGGTTTAAAATAATCTAATCTAATATAATAAAAAATAGATAAAAATAATGTGAAAATTATTGCAATTTTATAATTTATAAATTTTAAATAATCTAATCT
The DNA here is from genome assembly GCA_022839385.1 of Asparagus kiusianus. Taxonomy (NCBI): domain Eukaryota; kingdom Viridiplantae; phylum Streptophyta; class Magnoliopsida; order Asparagales; family Asparagaceae; genus Asparagus; species Asparagus kiusianus. The sequence continues at coordinate 13,738 of BQKN01064938.1, read as the reverse complement.
AATCTAATAAGAAGAAGATAACAAAGGTACACACCTCTTGAAGGAGATGAAAGTACTATAAAATTATTATAATTTTTTATAAAAAAGATCAAATATACAATATAATTAATTGCTTTAAAATAATATAATCCAATCTAATAAGAAGAAAATAGATGAAAGTGATGTGAAAATTGTTGATATTTCTTGATATGAAAAAATTAAATATACAATATAATTAATTGCTTTAAAATAATTTAATATAATCTAATAAGAAGAAAATAACAAAGGTATATACATGTAGAAGGAGATGAAAGTGCTACGTAAATTGTTGTAGTTTCTTGGCTTATAAATATTAGTATGTGATGTTACATATGAGAGGATAACAATTGTAAATAGAGTCATATTTAAATAATAATAGTATAATTAAACTTTGAAACTATTTATGCAGTACTGTGAATTACTTGAGTTTTGGTTGGTGAAAGATTGTCACGTTGTGTCCTCATATCGCAGCCGTTTGTTTTAGTTTTTATTTTTTATAATTTTCAGAATGATTTTGTCTCTTTAATTTGTTTGGTAGATTTCACAAATACCACGTTCACATTATATATATTTGTAGGTCTGCGTTGTTCCGATGTTCGACCTCAGGGGCGGACATTATTTGTCTCACTAATTTGCTTGGTTTTTTAATATATGTCATTCATCTTGTATACATTTGTAAATTTGGTATTTAATAATTTCATTCAAGTTTAAATATTAATTTAAACTATATTTTTATCTTCATACTATATATATCCAATAATAATTCATCAATTTATCAACTTTCTCTTACTTAATGGATTAGTATTTGAATTTTAAGGATATTTTTGTCTACTAAAAGATTTTCTCGAACTCTTACTTTTAAAAGACTATGATTTGGTTGAAAAGAAAAAAAATGCCAAAATGATAAGTTACAATCCACTTAAATCTCAGCTCGTAGTTTGAAGTGGCCTTAATTAATCGCCATTGAGTCATATGAAGGATGAAGGATAAAAATCGTTCATTACACAGCCAATGGAAATCATGTACTATGAGCCCATGATGATTAAGAAATTTGATTATTATTTTTTATTAATAATTTCGATTATTTTCAACTATTCCTAAGATGCCGCTTCGTCACGTCATCCTGGTCATCCGGTTACCTTTTTTTAGTAGTTATATGTTCGACTAATTAACCTTTTTTCATTTTTTTTTTACTTCTTCCCCAGTTCACTATTTTCAGGTTTTTCTACTGATCTTTTATTAATGGTCACCTTAACTTTATATTTTCGTAATTATCTTTTGACCTATTTGCACTTCAAAACCCTAAAGTTCTCATACAAGGATAGATGTATAGCATATACTGCTCTACACTTCATAATAATAAATGAGAAATAGAAAATTCTTCTCTACTAAATTAATTTCAACCAAATTATTGAATTTAGATTTTCTCAACTATAAAAAAAAGTAATTAAGAGATCATGTCCACCGTTCACGACAGACTCAATAGCAAACTTTTATTACTCGCGTAATCACGCGTAACACCGAGCAAAATATTAAGGAAAACGCAAACCACACCGCATAAAAGCAAACAAACGATGGATGAAGCTCGGACGTCGACGACTACTTAGGATGGATAAAATCAACAAGCTTCCTCATAACCTCGGCAGCCAACTCCGTCCCCGGATTCACAATATGAAACCCGTGCACCGCGTCGGGCCCCGTCGACTCCAGCACGGCCGCCTCCTTACCGCTCTCCGTCAGCGCCTCGTAGTAAGCCCTTCCCCTGAAAAGCCACGGGTCCATCTCCGCCAGAAAGACCATCGCCCTCTCACACCCCAACCCAGCCAAGTCGGGCGCCCCCTCCGCCACCGGGTTTATCGACGGGTGATCCAACGACGACGATATCTCGTCCGATGACACCATGCGCCACGCCCAATCCAACACGAGCCTCACAAGAGGGTTCTTGATCTCGCCGTCGATGGGCGTGGCTCCCCAAAAGTAGGGGTGAGTTAGAATCATCCCTTCGATCCTCACCCCTCTCTTCATTGTCAAGTTGTGGGCGATGTTGGCGCCTGCACTCCCCCCGGACACGAAGAGGCGCTCGTAGTCTCCGTGCTCCGCCAGCCACGGGTCGGCGCGGGAGAGAATCCTGTTAGGAATAGAGAAAACTACGTTCATTGATCTTCATGGTAGTAGCCAAAAAGCTAGCTAGAATATACTTAATTATACTTTGAATTTTGTATTAATGTGTAACACATCACATCATGCGCCAACGGGGATCACATGTCAGAGCAAATCCAATGGTTATAATAATAGTTGGTTATTGAGTCATCAGTCTACTTAAGTTTATTCTAGTTAGCTTTACTGATAACGTGTAGTAGTCCGTGATATGTTATGTATATATATGCATACATCGATGATTATGTAGAGAGAAGATACTAACAATAAAACATCTATAAATATATCTAACCAGTCGAACGCGGTGAAGGCATCGTCATAAGCGGAGGGGAGAAGGTGTTTGGGGGCGAGGCGGTACTCGATGGAGACGGCGGCGACGCTGGCGGCGGCGACGACGGAGACGAGGTAGTTGTGATACATGGGTTCGTAGGGGGATCCAATGAAGAATCCGCCGCCGTGGATGTACATGAAGATGGGGAGCTTCTTTCCGACGATCACGTCTGGTTTGGGAAGGTAGAGGCGGGCGGAGACGTTGGTGGCGGCGTCGATGAGGACGTCTCTGTAGAGGACGCCGGTTACAGGGTCGACGGTCTCATCTGCGACGCGGGGGAGTTGAGCGGCGGTTTGGAGGTTGAAGAGGCGGACGAGGCCTTCTTGGACTTGAGGGCTGAGGCCGTCCATTTTGGGGTTGATCGGTTCGGGCTCTGGGTGCTATGAAGATTGAATCTTAATTTGTGGATATTGGTGTGAGTTGTTAATCAGTCCGGATTGGTAGTTTGAATCCTAGTTAGTAGATAGATTTCTAGTTAGAATAGAATACTAGTTAGTAGGGAGTTTTCTAGTTATTGGATAAGATTAGAGTTGTAATCTTATTCCTATATATATGTAAACAATCTTTGTGTTTTTTTAGAACGTGAATAAAACTTTAGGGAAGTTCCTGCTCCTTGTATTCTGTTCCTTCGCTGCTTGTGTTCATCAAACCAAAACAGAGAGGTTTAACTGCAGAAAATTTCCTGCAGTAACACGTCCTCTTCTTTGCTGTTCTTTCCCCTCAAAATCAGCCTAAACCCTCAATATTTTCAGATTTGCATATAGCTTTCAGGTCTTGTATTGTGAAATAAGGAAAAAGAAGAAAACCAGGAAATAATTCCACCGAAACCCTCTGTTCTCTCTCTGTTTTGCTGCTGTTCGGTCTCCAAATATCAGCCAGGCTATAGTTGTTACAGGTTTGCATTCAGGTTACAGGTTTTGAACTTTGGCCGATCCTGTTTCAGAGCCAACAAGTGGTATCAGAGCCGTGTATGCCTAAAATTCAACCAAGATCTGAAGAGATGACGAGTTCGGAGAAGATGACGACCAAGGTGGGTTCGCTTACTCTTCAATACCCGACGCTATCGAGGGATAACTATGCTTCGTGGGCAATCAAGATGAAAGTCTACATGAAGGCTCAAGACGTGTGGGAAGCCATTGAGCCTGCGGCAGGCGTGTCCGTGGAACACAGGAAGGATCAGATGGCGTTGGCGGCCATCTATCAGGGGATTCCTGAAGAGACTTTGATGGTGATTGCAGAAAAGCAAACGGCAAAAGAGGCATGGGAGACGTTGAAAACAATGCACCTAGGAGCGGATCGTGTGAGGAACGCGAAGGTGCAGACCTTGAAGTCCGAGTTCGAACTTCTCCGGATGAAGGAGAATGATAACGTCGACGATTTTTCGACGAAGTTGACAGGAGTCGTCAACAAGATCCGGGCTTTAGGCGGCGAGATGGAGGAGAACTACGTCGTCAGAAAGCTACTTCGGGCGGTACCGGAGAGATTCCTTACTATCGTCTCCACGATTGAACAGTTCGGGGACATCGACGACATGACACTCGAGGAGGCGATCGGGCGTCTCAAAGCCCACGAGGAGAGGGCGCGTGTTTTTCGAAACAACGGCGATGATCATCTATTATTGACGCATGCGGAGTGGCAAGCAAGGAGCAAGAAGAACGGCGGAGGCTTCCTCTCAACACCTACAACCAATGATGGCAGCGGACGAGGACGAGGTCGCGGGGCCGGTCGTGGGCGTGGCCGTGGCCAAAGAGGCCGAGGCGGACAGCAGTACCACGGTAGCGGGCAGCAGTACCACGACAGCGGGCAGCAGCACCACGCTGCCCAGGCAGGCCGCAGAGGGGAGCACGGCGGCCAGGCAGGCCGAGGCGGCTTCGGCGGCAGAGGAGGACGCCTAGGAGGTGGATTCGGCCATGGAGGTGCAGCTCGCCAGGAGGGGGAGAGTAGCACAAACGGTGGTCGAGACAAATCCAACATCAAATGCTTCAATTGCGGAGTTTACGGGCATTTTCAGTCGGAGTGTCACAAGCAACGCCGCAATAATGAACAGGAGGCTCATCTCACCCGTGCATATGACGAGGAGCCAACCTTGATGATGGCCATGTTGGAGGAATCGTCAAGTGTCATTTTGCTTAATGAGGAGAAGGTGATGCCGGATTTACTTACAGCGGGGGAGGCACATGTTGACAACAACACTTGGTACCTCGACAACGGAGCTAGCAATCACATGACCGGCCACCAAGACAAGTTCAAGGAGCTCGACGAGAACATCAAGGGAGCCGTCAAGTTTGGTGATGGATCCACGGTAGAGATCAAGGGGAAAGGCTCAATCCTCTTTCAGTGCAACAACGGCGATCAAAGGCTACTACCTGAGGTATATTATATTCCAAGTTTGAAATCTAACATTATTAGCCTTGGTCAGATGACTGAAGATGGGAGTAAGGTTGTTATTGCTGACGAGTTCCTGAGGGTGTTTGATAGGAACGGTGCTCTCTTGATGAGGGTTACACGTTCAACTAATCGATTGTACAGGATAGAGTTAAAAACTTGCAAGCCGGCGTGTTTGATGGCGAACATTAACGATCCAGCTTGGTTATGGCACGCTCGCCTTGGGCATGTCAATTTCTACGCCCTCAAGATGATGACTGAAAAGAGGATGGCTTCCGGGTTGCCAAAGATCTTGCACCCGAATCAACTATGCGAAGGATGCCTCGTCGCCAAGCAAGCAAGATTGCCGTTCCCTTTGCAAGCAAACTTCAGAGCTCAGAAGCCGTTGGAGTTACTACACGCTGACCTATGTGGTCCTATCAACCCATCCACACTCGCGGGTAACAGATATTTTCTTCTTATTATCGATGATTTCAGCCGATGGATGTGGGTATACATGTTGAAGGCTAAGAGTCAAGTTTGTGAAACCTTCAAGAAGTTCAAAACAGAGGTTGAGAACGCATGTGACCACAAGGTGAAGATATTGAGGACGGATCGTGGTGGCGAGTTCTTGTCAAAGGAGTTCACCAAGTTTTGTGAAGACTACGGCATCAAGCGTCATCTCACTGCACCGTACACCCCGCAGCAAAACGGTGTAGTGGAGAGGCGAAATCGCACGGTGATGGACATGGCGAGAAGCCTACTTAAGAGCATGCATATGCCTGGAACGATGTGGGGCGAAGCGGTTAGGCACGCGGTGTACATCCTCAACTGACTACCAACCAAGGCGTTGTTCGATCACACACCCTACGAGGCTTGGTTTGGTAAGAAACCCCACCTAGAACACTTGAGAGTTTTCGGATGTGTGGCGCATGTGAAAATTGCAGGTCCTTCACACAAGAAACTTGACGATCGGAGCACGCCGATGGTGTATATTGGGGTAGAAGAAGGAAGCAAAGCGCATCGTCTTTACGACCCTCAACACAGCAGAATTCATGTCAGCAGAGACGTTGTGTTCGAGGAAGGAAAAGAGTGGGAATGGAGCGCCGATGAAGACAAGAGAGCACCCAGCTGGATGGACATAACAGTGGAAGGCGAAACTACAGCTGTCGGCACAACAACCGGCGCATTTTCTGCAGTCCAAAATGGACAGCAAGCAGACCGATCTGCTGCAGTTTTTCCTGGACAAACTGCTGGCCGAACAGCCCCTGCAGGAACATATGTCGCAGCGGCGCTGACCGGAGTTGAGCCTGGACAGCTGGCACACCAAGCGAGGCAGCCACCTGCTGCCCGAACCACTCCGCATACACCCGCAGGTGCAGCAGGCCGAACCAGTCCGCACCTTCCTGGTGGTGCAGAAACTGTTGCAGTGGCAGCGAACCCCACTGTTTTGGACGCGTTCGGAACCCCTGAAGCTGCAGTTATGACTCCCGTACGCTATCGATCCCTTGCGGACATCTATGCGGAGACGGAGGTGATTGATCTCCCAGAAGAGGAGTTGTTTCTCATCAATGACGAACCCGCGAGCTACGTTGAGGCTTCAACAAATCGAGAATGGCGAACTGCCATGGAGAAGGAATTGGAGGCCATCGAGAAGAACAAGACTTGGAAACTCACGGAGTTACCGCGGGGTTCCAAACCCATTGGTCTCAAATGGGTGTACAAGCTGAAGAAGGACAATGAAGGCAACATTCTCAAGCACAAAGCAAGACTTGTAGCAAAAGGGTACGTCCAGCAGCAAGGCGTGGACTTCGATGAGGTGTTTGCACCTATGGCGAGGCTTGATACGATCAGAATAATCCTCGCTATATCAGCACAGAACGGGTGGGAGGTGCACCATTTGGATGTGAAGTCGGCATTCCTAAATGGTGATCTCCAGGAAGAAGTGTATGTGGTTCAACCTGAAGGGTTCGTTGTGAAGAATCAAGAGCATAAGGTCTACAAGCTTTCAAAGGCACTCTACGGTCTACGCCAAGCACCTCGAGCATGGAACACACGCCTCGATAAGAGCATGAAGGGCATCGGATTTGCAAGATGCACTCAGGAGCAGGCGGTATACACAAGGAGTAACAGAGGGGATACACTCATTGTTGGCGTGTACGTGGATGACTTGATCGTTGCGGGCTCGAGAGCGGATGAGATAAAGTTTTTCAAGCAACAAATGATGAAGGAGTTCGAGATGAGTGACCTTGGATTGCTTTCCTATTATCTTGGTATCGAGGTGGATCAGCGAGATGATTGCATTGCATTAAGGCAGGCAGCCTATGCGAAGAGGGTTTTGGGTCAGTTCGGCATGATTGATTGTAACCCGACGCAATATCCCATGGAAGCAAAGCTAAAGCTTGGAAAGGATTCTGAAGGAACACCGGTGGACGTGACGGAGTATAGACGCATTATCGGATGCTTAAGGTATCTAACTCACACCCGACCCGATATCACATATGCCGTGGGGATTGTGAGTAGGTACATGGAGCACCCTACAGTTTTGCATCGACAGGTGGTCAAGCATATTTTGAGATACGTGAAGGGTACTGTGTCCTACGGATTGGTGTACAAACGAGGTCGAGGCCATGAAGAGTTGGTGGGATTCACTGACAGTGATCTTGCGGGAGACGTTGATGACAGGCGCAGCACAGGCGGCATGGCATTTTATCTAGGTGATAGTTTGGTCACTTGGACATCACAGAAGCAGAAGACGGTGGCATTATCATCATGCGAGGCAGAATTTATGGCGGCAACTGCAGCAGCATGCCAAGGCTTGTGGTTGAGGAGTTTAATCAGCGAGGTGATTGGGAGTGAGCCCAAGCCGGTCACACTCTTCGTCGACAACAAGTCCGCGATTGCCTTGATGAAGAATCCAGTTTTCCATGGAAGAAGCAAGCATATCGACACACGTTTTCACTTCATTCGTGAGTGTGTTGAGCGAGGACAGATTAAGGTGGAGTTCGTGAGCACGAGCGAGCAGCGAGCGGATATTCTCACGAAGGCACTAGCAAGGGTGAAGTTCATCGAGATGCGGGAGCTACTAGGAGTAAGGAACTTGGAGTCTCGTCCAGATTAAGGGGGAGAATGTGAGTTGTTAATCAGTCCGGATTGGTAGTTTGAATCCTAGTTAGTAGATAGAATTCTAGTTAGAATAGAATACTAGTTAGTAGGGAGTTTTCTAGTTATTGGATAAGATTAGAGTTGTAATCTTATTCCTATATATATGTAAACAATCTTTGTGTTTTTTTAGAACGTGAATAAAACTTTAGGGAAGTTCCTGCTCCTTGTATTCTGTTCCTTCGCTGCTTGTGTTCATCAAACCGAAACAGAGAGGTTTAACTGCAGAAAATTTCCTGCAGTAACACGTCCTCTTCTTTGCTGTTCTTTCCCCTCAAAATCAGCCTAAACCCTCAATATTTTCAGATTTGCATATAGCTTTCAGGTCTTGTATTGTGAAATAAGGAAAAAGAAGAAAACCAGGAAATAATTCCACTGAAACCCTCTGTTCTCTCTCTGTTTTGCTGCTGTTCGGTCTCCAAATATCAGCCAGGCTATAGTTGTTACAGGTTTGCATTCAGGTTACAGGTTTTGAACTTTGGCCGATCCTGTTTCAGAGCCAACAATTGGTGACTTGGTGTTGAGAATGAGGAGATGCTGCGGGGTTTTGTAAAGAGTTACCAGCGCTAAGATCCGAAGCGATTCAAAATAACTGTACATATATACTGACAACTGAAATTATTTGAGCAATAATGATGGATGTTAATTCTTTGGGCTTTTTGTTTTAAGGTCCATTTGTTTACCTAGCTTTATCTTTAAACCCAAGAATTATTATGTATATCTTTAAACCCAACTTTCTTTTTGTATTTATCTTTAAACCCAATTCCAAAATATAATACTCTCATATGTGGGTCCCCCTATATAAGGAAATTGGGTTTAAAGATAAATATAAAAAGAAAGTTGGGTTTAAAGATACAACTAATAATACTTGGGTTTAATGATAAAGTTAGATAAACAAACGGACCTAAAAACAAAAAGTACTAATTCTTTTCATTAGCTATATGAAACTGCATTATTATTCTTTAGTAGATCGACTCACAATGTTGCCTAATTACGGATAGATACCTTTTACTTGTATTGTGGTAGATAGCGATTTTCCCCCCTTTTTACCCTCGGGAGACTTTCTTGTCCCAAGAAAAAAAAAACTCTTTTTCTGTGGGCCGAAGAGTCAAAAGAAATTACAGTCGGATGATCGGTCTGCAACGATAGAACTACAGGGTGCGTATCCGCAATTGAGTGAAGATACCGGGTGCCTATCCGCAATTTAGATGAATGTGTTTGTGTTTCAAGTGTAACAGAAATTACTCTATATGAGTTAATGTTAGATTAATGGTAGCCGTACCACTCTACAGTTTGTCACTTGGTATATGATTTTTATACTTGGTATAATTAGGATTCAAATACCTCAAAAGTCTGAATTCGTACTGTGGTTAAAACACATCTAAATTAGTGAGCGTTCTATATCTAAATAGTTGATTTATTGTAAATCACATCCAATAACTAGCAAATGTAAATTTGGATATGAAATACACGCATTTTGTTACTATCAGAAATAGTCTAGCTAGCTCAACTCCTAAACTCATGAGAGGTCGAATACTTCAAATATCAGTTTCTAATCATACTCGTTTAGTTAAAGGGTATGAAGCTAATGCATTTCTCATCTACACACTGAAATCGTACATATATTGTTGTTTGAGTAAATTTAACTATACTACTTATCTACAATTATCATTGCTCTTACAATTTTTCTTATTTTCACTCAAAACAAATAATTGTCCATTAAACAATAAGTATGATTGAAAGTTAGTCTCAATGCTAATTAGTTTTAATATGAAATAGTTTAAATCCTTAATAACGGAGGAACATGTATGCATGATGAAAATTAAGTCTGTACCTAAAGATATTACACCATGTGATTTACGGATGTAACTGAAAAATAATTTCTGTGTATTGCACTAAAGATTAATTTATGTGTGTCGTGGGCAGCGGAATCGGAGTCACGAACAAGATAGGAGAACAAATCAACAATCAAAACAAGCACCACACAAGCAAGACACCAAATTTACGTGGTTCGGCAATGTGCCTATGTCCACGGGGCAAGGAGAGGAAGATTTCACTAATAGAGAGAGAATACAAATAGAGATTGCAATCACTCAATAATCTCACAAATTTAACCCTAAACAAAACTCTCAAGTCCCTCACAAATTCTCTCTTTCAAAGTGCTCAAACGTCTCTCTAATCTCTTCTCAATATCACCTCTCTTAAACCCTAGAAACATTCGTTTTCTATTTATATCAATCAGTCAATCCAAAACCAACTAGGAAAACCGACCAAGCCTATAACCGCGATCTGGTCGACCGGGACTATGCCCGCGGTCGACCGACCAGAGGGTCGATTTTTGACCCTGTAAATTCCATAACATTCGGTCGACCGCATAGGCTTGGCCGGTCGACCGACCCTAATAGTGTTTTATGAACACTGTAATGTACACGAATTCGGTCAACCAGCCTCAAGCTCGCGATCGATCGACCTGCAACCAAAAAACATAGTCTTCATTTTTCCTGATCCTCTTCGTCGTTTCTTCAATTCTCCACATCGGCGAAGTTTTTTCAAAACTGAGCCGACACTGATACCAACCATCCCACTTGTTGCGTCCAGTACGAAGCAGACTCAATCCATAACAACGGACTCAATCCATAACAAGTCGGTAACTCAAATAAGAACTCTAACAATCTCCACTATGTCGCTATCAACTCGTCAAATTGGCTGCATCAAACTGATTGCCTACATATCCTCTTGCCCAAGGAATCAAGTCTCACGTAGTTCACCTAAATAGCCTCCAAAGACCCTCAACAACGAAGAATGTTCAACAACTCCAAACAATAACCAAAATTTACCCCAGTGACAACTTTAGTCAACATATCTGCCGGATTTTCCTTTGTATGGGTCTTCTCTAGTATAATATCTCCATCATCCAAGACATCTCGCACAAAATGGAATCTGACATCAATGTGCTTTGTTCGGGCATGATACATCTGGTTCTTTACCAAATAGATAGCTGACATGCTATCATATTTTACCCCGATGATATCTTGTGCAATCACCAAGTCATCCAATAGTCCCTGCAACCACAAAGCTTCCTTCACAGCTTCAGTCAACGTCATATACTCTATCTCCGTAGTGGAAAGAGCCAATGTAGACTGAAGTGTACATCTCTAACACACCGGTACTCCTGCTAGTGTAAACACATATTCAGTAGTAGACTGGCGCTTGTTAAGATTTCCAGCATAATCTGAATCCACATATCCAACACAATCCTGCCCATTTCTTCCATTCTTCTCAAACACCAAACCAACATCTATGGTATCTTTGATATACCGTTGTAGGCTGTCTAAAAAATTATTACAGATAGCTGATCCCCATCAAACACCAACAATGGAAGTTACAACTTGACGACTTCCACATCAACAACTCGATAATAAAAGTTACAATCAGACGACTTTCACAACAACAGACGAATGATACAATCTAAAGATTTCACGTTGATCGATGAGGGTTTCAATTCAATAACCATCATGACAACCGATGAAAGCTCTGATCAATGGCCTTCATAACGGGAATTACAATCTGACGATTCTCACATTTCAAGGAGCTAGAGTGAAGATTACAAAATGATGATCTTCGCAACACTCTGACAAATGAGATTATAAGTCAACGATCTCTTCCGATCCAAACGCAGAGCTCATTGCTACATTTTTAGCCCAAAACGCAGTGTTCATCGCTACGTTCCAGATCCAAACGCAGAGCTCATTGTTGCGTTTTCAACCCAAAACGCAGGGTTCATCACTGTGTTCCAGACTCAAAACGCAGAGTTCGTAGTCGTGTTCCAGACTCAAAACGCAGAGTTCATTGCTACGTTTTTAGGATCAAATGCAGAGCCCAACTCTGCGTCCCAGGTCCAAAACACAGAGTTCATGCCAGAACGTGGATTTTACGTTTGACTGGTTCAAACAAAACCAGAACAGTTTCAAAATCATTTTTTCACTTAATGGGGGCAGTTACACATAATAAACCCTCAATAAGAAGAGATTTAAGGGGACGGTTATACCCCATAAACCCCCATTAAAAAGCGGATTAAGGGGGCGGTTACACCCCTTAATCCCCTATAAATATCATAAACTCAACTGAGTTTAGGAGCTTTTCAGATCAATCTTTTTGATATCGGCACAAGGCTTCTTGATAGAAGAAGGATCTCAGCAATCTTCAGACCCTCGAATTTGTTCTTGGAGCTTTCATCAAGCTTGGCTTACAAACTAATTTTCGGTTAAATCAATCAACTCTTCTATAGAGTTATAACTCATTCAGAGTTTCCTAACTCGTTAAGAGTTTCAAACTTTGCCATGCAAGTTTGTTCAAGACTTCGAGTCAAGAGGCGAAGACAACGTTTCACGAGCTGAAGCATTCGGATCGTCAATGGAAAGCAAACTCGACAAGAACATCGAGGGAGGCATTCCATCGACACCAAGAAGAACCCAGGTTAAACAAATGGAGGGTCTACATTGATCATTCTCTTTTTTGTAAATTAGGAATCCGATCGAGAAGATTTGTAATTTCTTTTTCTAAGTCTGTTAGAGAGAAATTTGCATTGAGAGAATTGTAATCCATTCTTTTTCTAAGTATGTTAGAGAGAATAATACAAATTCAATTCTCTATTTTTCTTCTTTTATTTTCCCACCAAACAACTGTAGGATCCACTTCACAACCTCCTAATGACCCTTTCCAGGGTCATGCATGTACCTAGACACCATGCTTACGGTCTGTGATAAATCTGGTCTTGTACATACCATTACATACATCAAGCTACCCATAGTATTGGCATATAGAACTTTAGACATGTATTCACGGTTCTCAACTGAAACAAGTGACATGTTAGCTGATAGCTTAAAGTGAGGATCTAATGGAGTACTCATCGCCTTGGCATTACCATCAAAACTAAATTTCTTCAACATCTTTTGCAAGTAGCTCATCTATGTCAACTTCAACCTCCCTTTCACCATGTCTCTCTCAATCTCCATACCCAATATCTTCTTTGCTTCTCCAAGATCATTCATCTCAAATTCAGATGACAACTCATTTTTTAACTTCCTAATAGCTGAAGAATTCCTAGAAGCAATGAGCATATCGTCAACATATAACAATAAATAAATATGCTTAGCATTTTATAGCTTGTGCATGTATACACAAAGGTCATATGGGCTTCTTGTGTAACATTGGCCAATCATGAAACTGTCAAATCTATTGTATCATTGTCGCGATGATTGCTTCAATTCATAAAGAGATTACTTCAGTTTACATACCAATTCTTCCTTGCCTGCAACTTTAAAACCCATCAGTTATGACATATAGATCTTCTCTTTTAAATCCCCATGTAGAAAGACTGTTTTCACATCCATCTGGACCAAATCCAAATCCAGTTGTGCCACCAATGCCAATAATATTCTTATCGATGAATGCTTTACAACAAGTGAGATTACCTCATTATAATCTATGCCCTCAAGTTATTAGAAGTAGGTAATATTATGGTTTAAAAAGAAGTGTAAATACCAAAAGTCCTTAACAATGATATCAATGTGCATACATGTTAGAAAGTTACCTCTTATCTACTGTCTTACACTCTTTTAATTTCTTTGTTGTAGTGGCAGATTCAATTAACTTCTCTTTCACTCGCACAATCACAAATTGTAAAAATCACAGTTTACATTAATA
>BQKN01064936.1:502455-512593 GCA_022839385.1 Asparagus kiusianus | reverse complement strand
CCAAGTGGGGAGTGTGAGAATGATCATAACCGAAAGAAGGTTTGATCACTCGATTTGTGGACCTCTCGTTCATTGATGGAATCGAGAGGGGAATTTGGCTTTGGTCCTAACTGTAGTAAGGTTTGACCAAACTGGAATGGTGTGGTGGAGACTATGAGTAGTCAGAAACCACTGAAAGTTCTGCGAGGGGAGAATCAACGATTAGATCTCATCTCAGCAAAAGAGTGTTTGTGAGAGTTAAATTCTGACAAGCAAGAATATTCGGAATTCGAATACAGATTTCTTGTTCATCAGCGATCAGGTTATCCCTAAGAATACCTCGATGTGGTATTCTTCCGGGAACTTCCCGGTACCTCAATTCTTCTGAGGATACTAAGGATAGTATTTTTTCAGAAATTTGCCATTTATTGGCATCATGAGCCGATCACCATCTTTGGTGACTAGGCGATAGGCGCCGTTCGAGTAAACTGTTTCTACTACGAACGGTCCTTCCCATTTAGGTTCGAATTTGCCTTTCTTCTTGGAGTTAAGGATCATAGGACGTTTCTCGGTTAAGACCAAGTCCCCTTCCTTAAAACTCCTTTGTCGAACTTTTTTGTCGAAGGCTCGAGAAATTCTGGCTTGATAAAACTCAATATGCTGCTGAGCTTCCAAGCGCTTTTCATCGAGCATCTCGAGTTCTTCAAGGCGTTTCTGATGTTGTTCTTCGGTCGTCATCTGGGTTGCAAGAGCGATCCGAAGAGATGGAATTTGGATTTCCAAAGGGAGAACGGCTTCACATCCATACACCAATGAGTATGGAGTTGCGCCGGTCGGTGTACGTACCGTGGTACGATAGGCCCATAGAGCTGCTCCGAGCTTATCATCCCAATCTCGCTTGTTATTCTTCACAAGCTTTGACAAGAGCTTTATGATAGTCTTGTTGAAGGCTTCAGCTAACCCGTTTGCTGTGGGGTTATAGGCTGTTGACGAGATGTCCTGAATTTTGAACTTTTCGCAGAACCTTATGAAGGCGTTGCTGATAAATTGAGGACCGTTATCGTGTATGATTCGTCTTGGAACGCCATGCCGGTAAATGATATGGTGCTTGATGAATGCAATGACGTTGCTCGTCTTGACTTCTCTGAGTGGAACTGCCTCAGCCCATTTGGAGAAGTAATCGGTGATCGCCAGGATGAACCGATCGCCTTTAACCGAAGGGGGATTTATAGGACCAACAATGTCCATTCCCCAGGTCTCGAACGGCCACGATGTAACCGAAGGATGCAGATGCTCCGGAGGTTGGTGCATGTAATTCGCGTGTACCTGACACGCGTGACACTTCCGAGCATATACAATTGCCTCATGCATCATAGAGGGCCAAAAGTATCCCATTCTCCTGATGCGATCATAAAGCTTGGGACCAGGTTGGTGCGCACCGCACTCTCCTTCATGTGCCTCTTTAAGCACTTCTTCAGCTTCTTTGGTTGATAGGCAACGTGCCAGCATGCCATCATACCCCCTGCGGTATAGCGTTCGATTCTCCGTGTTATAGTAGAATCTCGGAGCTCTTCGTCTGATCGACTCTCTCTCCTTCACGTCTTCTGGCAAGATTCCGTGTAGGACGTAGTCGATAATGGGGAAACACCAATCTCGAGGTTCGAACTCAGCCTGAGTTGTGTGCGCCTCCTGAACCTCTTCTTCCTTGTCGTCTTCATCGTGAAGCGGCACTAAGAGTTGGTGAGTTCTTACCGTGACAAATTGTTCTGTCCCGGGTGGCTGTGCCAGGGATACAGCTAAAGCTGCTAACGCATCTGCGTAGGTGTTCTGCAACCGCGGAACGTGCTCGATGAAGAATCCTTCAAACGATTCTGCCAGTTCTACCGCTATCTTGTGATACGGGATTAGATCCTGACTTCAGACTTCATATTCCCCTTGGACCTGTTTGACGATTAGTTGAGAATCACCGAAGGCTTCGAGATACTCAACCCCCAGCTCTTTGGCGAAGTTGAGTCCTATAATCAGTGCGTTGTATTCTGCCACATTATTCGAGCACGGCTCAGTTAACGAGTAGGCTCGAGGCATCACATGTTTTCCCGGGAAGACCACTCCAACTCCGGAGGAGACCTTAGAACATCCAGGAGTACCTGCGGCATTAGCTGCTCGTGAAGCACCATCGAAGTACAAACGCCACACTTGTTGGTGTGAAGTTGCGTTGACTTCGTGGGTTTGATCAGGTAACTCGTCATATATCTCAGCGGCGTCCATAGTTGGATTAGCTGCCAAGAGATCACAGATGACTTGCCCTTTTACTGACTTCTGCTGTTTGAAGTGCAGATCGTATTGGGACAAGAGTAAAGCCCACTTCGCTAATCGCCAGCTCATGGAAGCCGGTTGAGTCATGAACACTCGGACCGGGTTAACTTTGGAGATGACGTAGATGGTTTGTCCAACCAAATAATGCCGCATCTTCTGGATGGCGAACACTAAGGCTAGGCATTCTCTCTCAATCATGGGATATCGAGATTCTGCGCCTACCATGGTTCGGCTTAAGTAATACACCGCCTGCTCGTGACCGTTATCATCATCTTGTGCAAGCAATGCACTTAATGAGTGGCTCGTCGCCTTGACATAAATCAAGAACGGTTTGCCCGATTTTGGTGCAACGAGTACGGGAGGTTTCGAGAGATATTCTTTGATACTCTCGAACGCTTTTTGACAAGCATCGTCCCATACGAATGACACGCCCTTTTTTGTGAGCCTAGAGAAGGGTTGGCATTTCCCCGAAAGGTTTGAGATAAACCGACGGATATAAGCCAATCGCCCTTGCAGTCCTCTAAGCTCCTTGAGGTTCCTCGGAGGTTGCAATTCATTGATCGCCTTTACTTTATCCGGGTCAATGTGAATACCTTTGGTGGTGACGACGAATCCCAAGAATTTTCCACTAGCCATTCCGAGGAAAGACTTGGTGGGATTCATCTTTAATTGATGGGCCCGCATCAAGTCGAACATGGTCTTCAAATCTTTGATGTGATCATTCTTATCACGACTTTTCACGACCAGATCGTCCACATAGCATTCGACAGTCTTTCGGAGATGTTCCTGAACGATCTTCGACATGGCTCGCTGATATGTAGCACCTGCATTCTTCAAGCCGAAGGGCATGACTGTGTAGCAGAAGACACCGAGAGGCGTTCTGAATGCGGTGTGCTTCTCATCATCTGGATGCATCTTTATCTGGTTGTAACCAGAGAAACCATCCATAAAGGACATCCTCTCGAACCCACACGTGTTGTCGATGATAACATCCGTGATGGGGAGAGGAAAATCATCTTTTGGACAAGCTGCATTGAGATCCCTGAAGTCAATGCATATCCGGATCTTCCCGTTCTTCTTTAGGACCGGAACAATATTGGCAAGCCATTCGGGATGTTGTTCCTCTCGGATAAATCCTGAATCGACAAGCTTTTTGACTTCAGCTTCGATTGCTTCCATCATTTGCGGACGAAACCGTCGTTGTTGTTGTTTGACTGGTTTGACCTACGGCTTAATGTTGAGACGATGCACCGCTACATTTGGATCGAGACCTGGCATGTCTTCATAATTCCAGGCGAACACGTCGATGTACTCCCGGATAAGAGAAATCAACTCCTCCTTCTCTTCAGGTAGGAGGCTGTCGCTGATGAATATTGGCTTTGGATTCTCCTCGGTTCCCATATTCACCTGAACGACTTGGTCTTCGGTAGGAGGCTCTCTTTGCTCGAACCGATCCCCATACTGCATGCTTAAGTGATGAACCCACGGGTCTTCCCATGTCGGCATCTCATCATCTTCCTCCATTGTCGCTGGATCGACCGTAGTCATGTTCGACATTAGCTTCTTGAACACTTCACCAAGACTAGCGTCGGAATCCCAACCCGAAGAGTCGGAAGAATATCCCTTCCTAGTCTTGTTAGCAATCTGGTCGATGATTTGCCAGCCACACTCATCATCTGATGAGACGTAGCCTAGCCCTCTTTTGTGGCGATAATAATTATCGGGTTTTTCCTTCGGTACATAGGCCATCCGGGGTGGCACCCGTGGACCTCGACCAAAGAAAAGACCCTCTCCGATCTTGAAGTCATACCCGTGCCTTTCCATCATGTTGCGCGCTTTCGCATCGTATTTGGATAGATGACGGGCTGGTTTATCATCGTCGTCTTCTTCTTCCATGAAGTGGTCGGGTATCGGAGATGCTCTTCCTTTGCCGTAGACGACCTCCTTTCCACCCCCAATCCCTGCGGGGATGATAAGCGTTGTTCCGCAAGGGTCGTGTACCTGCTTCTTTGTCAAACAAAATGATTGAAGAGGCATATATAAATTAGGGTTAGCATAGAGTTCGTTGGTGATATCATCAAGACCCGTCGAGTACTCTAAATCATCGTTTATTGATAGTTCTTCGGCAAGTTGCCAATTACAACTATCTTCCGATGATTCATCATCGTCAAGATTGATTACAATGGGTACAATGTCGTTTAAAACAAAACCGCCATCATAATCAAACCCTGGTTCGGTATCAGCTTCATCTCCGTTGTCCGTTCCTTGGGCCGATGGTTCAGTATCGGATTCAGCGCCGTATAAAAGGGAATCGGTGAAGTAATTCTCCAATCCCTTGAACGGTTGCTTATCCGCGACCACCGTCTTGACCTCATTATCTGTGCCCACATATTTGAAGCACTGATGCAGAGTTGACGGAACTATAAGGTTACCGTGGATCCAAGGTCGACCCAACAGTAAATTATAGGATGTTTCCGCGTCAATCACATAACAAGTGACCTCCGACCTCAAATCCCCGATCTGGCACTTAATTCGGACCTTCCCCAAGGGCCTAGACCCGCTGGTGTTGAATCCGTAGATCGTCGTGCCAGTGGACGCTAATTTGCTAGTCGGGATTCCGAGATGATGCATCAATCGGAATGGCATGATGCTAACAGCGGAACCCGGATCAACTTGGATCCGGTTGACAACGCTGGAGCCAATAAGCCCGGTGAAGTACAACGGCCTATCATGATTTGAATTCTTCGTCTGCATGTCTTCTTTGGTGAAAGAGATGCAGGGAAAGTGATGCGCCGCCAGATTGCATTGTTGAGCTGACGACTCCAGTTCTTCAGAAGATGGCTTGATCCGAGTCAAGAAGGCTTCGGAATCACTCAAGGCTTCTTGTAGCGCTTTCCGTGTATCCTTTGACAACCGCAGCAACTCGTACAGGGTTATGCGAGCCGGGATGTTGGCCAATTGTGCCATAATGTCGAAGTGAGGTGGAGAGCTCGTATTCCCCGGTTTGTCTCGTCCAATTGGATGATTGAATCGAGACGGCCTCGGGTTCTGAGCTTCTGGACGTACAGGCTCTTTTCCTTTATCCTTCTGCGGGATTCTCTCCGTAGCCACTGCAGGTGTTGGGGGAATTGCTGAAATTCCTAACTCTGCCAGCATCTTGGAAGGTGGGGTTTTAGTACCCAATTGCTCGGAAGCATCCGGATACTTGAAGTGATATTCGTTCCCGCTTCGAGTTGCAAAGGCTTCCTGCTCGTCCTCAGAAAGTGGGAAGGTTGGAATTTTGTCATCATCCACCCCCGGTATAGCAGAAGCACCGTAGCATGATTTGTCCTTCCTCTTCGACTTCTTCTTGTTCTTTGTGGAAGAGGTCCCGGCCCACTGTTCATCTGCGATCAAGTCCGGATGAACCCACAAGATCTCGCCATTTGGGGCTGTGTGTGGCACAAGCCCTTTCTGGCGCTGCTGGTGTGGATCATCGTTCACTGTCGTCACCGCCGCTTTGATCACTGACTCGTGTTGGAACCAACTCGAGGGAACAGATCCAAAGCTAATGGATACGGTGTTCGCACCCACCTTCTTCTCTTTGGGCTGTTTCATAGTGATGACCCCAACATCGATCAGGGCCTGAATCTTGTCTTTGAGAGCGTAGCACACCTTGGTAGGATGATGCACCGCTCGGTGGAATGCGCAGTATTTCGGATCGTTGACCCTCTTGGCATCTTCCTGATCCTGAATTGGCGGCAGTTTGATCTTGTTGTTCTCCACGAGGTATTTGAAAATACCCGGGATTTCATCCTCTTTGAATGAGTAGACTTTTGGGAACCTCGGCTCCCCAACCTTCTGCTTGTGGGGCTGTTGCTGCCATCTCGATTGTTGAGGCGCCCTCTGTTGCTGCTGCTGCGGCTGCTGCGACTGCTACTGCTGTTGCGGTTGTGCTTGTACTTCAAAGACTTGATTTGCGACCACCGCATTCGCATGCGCCTTCCCTTTACCCTTGGGGGTAAAATTTGGTTGCGGGGTATTGTTGGGAATTTGCCCTCTCTCCGCTTTCTTCCTCTTGAGGAATCGTTCGGCTCGCTCTCCTCTCATCTTCAAATCCTTCCAGGTTTTGGACGGCGCCATTCCCATGGCTTCGAGGATGTCGAGCGTGAGGTTGTTGTGGCAAGTCTCGAGGATGAAATCCTCGCTGACCGGATCCCTGCAGTTCATAGCTTTGTTCCGGAATCTTTTCACGAAGTTTTCAACCGTCTCGCCGTTCTTTTGTTTTTCATCGAACAGCGTGCCGATTGAAACCTCGGTGTCATCATCAAAGAAGTTTGTTAGGAACATGTCCTCCATGTCATCCCAGCCGTTGATGCTCCCAGGCTTGAGACGGCGGTACCAATCGAAGGCAGCTCTGCGAAGAGTGCCGACGAACGACCGCACCATGAGGGGCTCATTTCCGGAAATGATTCCTAAATGAGACTTGAAATAGATTAAATGTTGGGTAGGGGAACCCTTCCCATCAAACGGCGTAAAGTTAATTAAATTAAACTTTGCCGGATATGGGATCGATTCCCACTCCCTCGGATATGGGCAGGGTATACCGGATCTTTTTACCTCCTGAGCATTCATCAATGCATTGATCTTGCTCTCCAGGTCTTTCATCTTCCTGTCCTCAATCGTCTCGGTCTTCGAGTGGCTTCGAGGTGAGGTGACATGGTCCTCTTTTGCATTATCTTCTGCGGGACCACCCCCAGTGCTGGTGTTGACAGGAGGAATGTTGACATTATCCGCTTCCCGCTCATGCTCCTCTGGATTGCGTTGACTTGGTTCCCCTTGGTGAACCGTCATCGCCGCGATCTGTTGGTCGTGCATCTCCCTCATCCGCTGCATGGCCATCTCTATTTCAAATTTGAAGCTCTCCTTTTGCTTGGCCAGGGCTTCTTCAAGTATCTTCGACACTTGTTCGGCGCTGATCATGAGCGATTCATAAGGTCGGCCTGCACTTGAAGTTGTGTCATCGGATGCGACGGCGGAGCAGGTATCAGAATCAGCATCGGATTCCTCCTCTTCTAGGGAAAGTCCCTTGTGTACTCTTGGGTAATTGTTTCGTTTGATGGTTCCCGACCGTAGCCACGTCATGCATCGGGATGCCTCGGCAAGCTGATCCAAGTTGAGACGTGGTGTTGATCCCCCTCTGCCGGTCATGTTGACTGACACTTTCGAGAATTCATCCTCTCGGCGGAGCGATTTCTTCTTGTGGAAACGCTTCGGCTTGGAGAGTCTCTCGAACACCGAGATTCTTGTTGGGGTTTGAGCACAGCAACACTCGGACAGCACTGCCTTGATAATGTTGGCACACGGGCAGTGGGACTCCATATCCTGCATGTACCTCTTTCGAGATTTTTCCACACCCCCAGCCCTGTAGTACAGCTCATCAGCTTGATAGCTGGAGCAACCTACGGAGTGCTGGTGGATGTCCCTCGGCATAACACGCTCATCCTCAGACGAGTGTGTTTCCCTTTGGGAGTGCAAAACATGGTTAGATTTTTCAAGAGTGGCCCGTTCAATTTTACGCTTTTGAGAGCGTAGAAATCGAACGGGCTCTTTCAGCTCGACTCGCAATTCAGTGCGGTCGGTAATAGGGGCTTTCCCTTTGTCAATATTCTTGGGGGGATTGATTCCACCCCCAGTCTGGATTTTAGTTTGGGGACCTTTCAATGGTCCCAGCCGTTCTTTGACGGGTATTCTGCCTCGGTTCTCCGGTAAGGGACCGAGGCGACTCGTCAAAGGAATCTGGGATCTTGAATGATCCCCTTTTTTACCTGGCCCTGTTGAGGGTGCCGGTATGGGAGGAGTAGGCTCTGATTTGGTTGAACTCTGGGCGATAATTTTTCCCTTCTTGGTTTGAAGTGTTGGTGTCGATTTAGGAACCCACACCAACTTGCCTTTGGACGGTGTTTTGACCATCGTTTCTTGCTGCATCTCCTCTGCCTTCTTCAGGAGGAGTCGGGCATGTGCGAGTAGGGCACGGCGCTTCTTGATTCGCTCCTCGAGCGTGGAGCGGTTCCTCTTGACGCGGATCCACTCACTTGCTTCTGTTTTGGAGGGGAGGTTGATTGCTTGCCGTTGCTCTTGCTGCTGCCTCGACTTCAAGTCCTCTGCATAGCGCACTCCGTCTTTGGACTCCTTGGCCTTGGCGAACTGTTGAGCGAGACGTTGACGACGCCTTTGGATCGCCCTTTTTGATGGAGTTGGAGCAGCGTTACCTATTGCCTTTGGTGCTGTTGGATCTACGTTCTTGACCACACTGATCGACGCAAGGCCGTTGTGTGGTGCAAGTGTAGCAGCAGCGATGGCGGGGTCTTGAATTGAGGAGTTGGAGATCCCGCAAGCTCTTTTTGGAGATGGGTTCCTCCTGCGCCGTTGCGGAGAGGCGGATCTGGAGGAGGAGGAGGAGAGGTATTCTTCATACTTCTGCTGGTCGAACTCGTACTCGACCTCTTCATTCACCCGGATCTCGAATGCCGGTTGCGTCACTCCGATCTCGGCAGCGAGGTCGGCGGCTCCCACTGTGGTCGCCAGCTTGTTTCCGATAAAAGTTGCTGTTTTCATTACTTTGTGATCTGTTACAACTTCGATCGTTACAACAGAATAAAAAAATGAAAACAAAGGGGTACAACTTAAACGAAAATAAACACGAGAGCCCGGTTTGGTACGGTCTCGCTTGCGTGGGTTGTTGGCCTGTGACGGGGACGTTGATGTCCGTGGACCGCCGACTCTTCAAGATCCTTCCGGGAAAATCCGGCAGAGCTTCGTCTATCCGCGTGGGATATAGAAGCAGAACCTCGTCGATCCGCGCAAGATCTAGAGGTTATAAGCGTATATCTCGGCTAAAACGAGATAATAGCTCTTCTTAGTGTCACCGCTAAGGAGCAACACTAAGGAAAGGGGGTGAATGACGATGGAGACTCCTCGATCCGGCAGGGCTTCACTGTTCCAACTTCAGACCTCGCTCCTCACTCCGGCAGGGCTTCGCCGCTCTTCTTTAAGATTTCAGATCTCGAGGATAATCCCAAGACCCAAAATCAGAGCAAAATCCAGAGCCCTTGTAAATGGAGGGCTAAGGGGGCTATTTATAGCCATAAGAGAGAGCATAGGGGCCATATGGACACCCCAAGAGGAGAGACACCCCCCTTGGGGTGTCTCGGCTGTGGCCGAGACACCCCTTGGGGGGTGTCTCGCCCATTGGCCGAGACTTGTTTGGATGTCCCCGGTTCAGCCCGGGTTCGTGCCGTTGTCCCGCTGTTGACTCGCCGTTGACTTTTCGTCCGAATTCGGATTTGAGTGATTTCGGATGCGTTGGAATCGTGACGGCGAGCTCTGTAGGCCCCGATGGTTGGATTATCCGTGGGGTGATCGGGGCATAGCAGGCGTTGGTCCGATTGCGGTGATCGCGGGGTTTTCGGTCAACCCGTATCCTCGTGATTCTGACATTCTGTCGGCTCACGTAATCCATCGGTTTGCTTCAGTCGCTCACCGGCATCATTTGAATTTCTTGTGAACCGGGTAGTGATGTTCGATCGTCGCTCGTTGACGCCGAGCTATGTGCGGGGACCTATTGGCGATTTTTGATGCCTACAACATCCTCATCCACTCACTACCCATGTGAATGTGGTCCCCATATTTGAATGAGTGGATGGGGATGTGACACATCACTACCAAGCACAACTTTTTGTGCTTGGTACCAAGCATACCCATATTGCTCATATATATATATATATATATATATATATATATATATATATATATATACACACACACACACACACACACACACACACACACACACACACACACA
>BQKN01064936.1:482446-502445 GCA_022839385.1 Asparagus kiusianus | reverse complement strand
CACACACACACACACACACACACACACACACACACACACACACACACTGTATATATGTATATATATAGATATACAACAGATGATTAAACAGAAACACAAACAAAACAGGAAATACTGTGACGAGTCGACTCGTGCTCATTTATGGGTCGACTCATGTCTCATGGGTCGACTCATGATCCGATACGAGTCGACTTAGCAGAAACTTGAGATAACAGGGAAAATTTCTTTGTGAGTCGACTCATAATAGTCATGGGTCGACTCAACCTGATGAGTCGACTCGTGATGAGTCGTGAGTTGACTTACTGGCTGAAATCTGCATATATCACAAGTTAAAATTCGCCAACTCGATCCATCCTTCCATTATACTGATCTACATCTCTATAGCTATCAATTCTAGACTATGATACAGTGATAAATTTATATCTAGCATGAGAAACAATTACTTATATGTTAAATCTAACAATTAACCCCTAAACATGAAAAAGGCATTTAACCAAAAAGAAAACTCATATTTTTATTCCTTAAAAATGTTTCCAGATCTGGGTTTTCTTCAAAAACTCGTTGGTGAGGATTTAAAATCTGAAACACATGATTTCTAGCATTCACCCTAACAAGAACATTGATTTATACTTGAAAATAAGTCTTAGGCTCAATAAAACTCATGAAAAACATTTGTAAACTATTAAAAACGTGGGAGAAGGATTGGGCGAGATGTTACTCGCCTCAAATGTGATGATGAACAATCCCCTTCACTGCAATCCACAAGGAGCTGCTGAAAATCCCCAAAAATCACCCAAGAATACCCAAACACGAGCTAGGGTTTAGAGGGGGAGAGGAGGCTAGGGTTTCTCTAGGGTTTGCTGATGAAAAAGAATGTTTTCGGGTGGAGGGAAATATATATGAGTAGATAAAACCCGACCCGAAACCCAACAGACCCGAACTGAGAAAAGCTAAAAATCCACGATGAGTCGACTCATGATATATTATGGGTCGACTCATGGGTCATGGGTTGACTCATAATTCATGAGTCGACTCAGCAGAAACTAAAAGGCATCAGGACTCGATATAGTGAGTCGACTCATGACAGTTATGGGTCGACTCATGGACTAAAAACTGCATTCTTCGATTTCTGTTTCACACGATTTGCAAATTTACAACTCAACCTCATGCCTGAGGCATATCCACATCCTCATAAACTCAAAACACTAGTTTTCATGTACAACCATGCTATGAAGATATTTTATCATATATTAAATATTGCGTTTCACTAATATTCACATATATGAATTATCAAAATCAACGGGGTCTTACACTAGTCCAAAAAACATAACCGCCAAGCCCTCATTCTGAAAAAAGAGTGCAAGTAACCCCTAAACAGTATATTAACCCCTAAACAGTATACTAACCCACTCCCCAACAAAATCATTCCTAAATTACCCTTCCCAATTTAAAACTGAACCCAACTCTTCAAGGCTAACCCTCTTCCTCTCAAGACTACAGCCGACGCCAGCCGCCGGAACCACGGCTAGAAAACACCCCTCCATGTCGCCGTCGTTCTTCTCGCCGCCCCCGGCGGCCTCCTCTGGCAAGCATGCATCAAATCCCACCCCAACTCCTCCCACCCCCTTTAGTGCCAGGCCCTCGATATTTGCTTCTTCGTCGCCCTCGATCGATTGCCTTCGAACCCTATGTGAATAGGACGTTAACATGATGCGTGAAGAGATAAGCTGGGTTCTCATGGGGGCCACGTGTACACCCACGTTTCTATCAAAAGACGCGGAGGAAGGAGTTCGACCAGCAGGTTTTTGGGTGAGGAGATGAAAACGCGTGATGATAGGGACGTGAAGTGCAAGGTTTCATGTGGTGACCACAAAACATATGTGAGGCTAAGGAAGGGAATTGTCCAGCGGATCTTTGAGCATGAATTGCAGGTAAAAGAAAGCCCACCCGATTCATGTGAATAGCTATAAAGACCTAGTTTTCTAGGTATTCGGTGAGCAAGGCAGAGAGAAAATTGAGGGGGTGCAGGGTCTTTTGGTGGCTGCAACGGCTAAAGAGCAGAAGTCAGAGGGTGAAAAGAAAACTTTTGGGCGGCGTGCAAGCAAAGCAGAGAGAGAAAAGCGGATTGCTTTTTGGCTGTTTTGAAGAGGAGTTCTGTGCAGCGTCTTTTAGGTTTTAGTATCCCATTTGTGAGAGATTGAGAGATTGTTTGAGGGTTTAGATTTGAGAGGTTGTAAACCCTATTTGTATTCTCTTTCCCTCTATTAGTAGATCTCCCCCCTCCTTGCCCCGTGGATGTAGGCAGTTTGCCGAACCACGTAAAATTGGTTTGTTTGTGTTTGTGGCCATTGTAATAGTTTTTAGGATCCCTCGACGCGCAGTCCTAGAGCTGACGAGAGGAAGAGCTAATATCTCACTTTGATGGGATATTAGGCTTCAGATTCTTGTTCCCTTTGAGAAACAAGAATTCTTATCGATCTTTCTCTCTTATTGTGCACCAGAAACTCTGCCAAAATTTTCGCTGCACACAACAAGTGGTATCAGAGCACGGGCTACGCTTGGGCTATTTGGAGGAGTAGATCAATTTGGAAGTTTGTCTAGGGCTTCGTTTGGTGATAAAGGTGGGATCTTTTGATAAAGACTCTATCTTTTTAGTTTTGGATCTATTCTTCGTTCGTTGGTGCGTTGAAAAAGATGTCGGGGAAAGAAGGTGCTTCGGGTGTCGAGGGTGGTGCTTCTGGCGTGAAGACCATTCAGAGTTTGAATATCCACTCTATGAAGATAGATGTGGAGAAATTTAATGGCACAAACAACTTTGGATTATGGAGATACGAGGTTTTGGATGCGCTGAACGCGCAGAATTTGGAGGATACATTGGAGTTAGATGGCAAGCCAGATGAGATTGAAAAGAATGTTTGGAAGAAGATGAATCGAACGGCATGTGGTATGATTAGATCTTGTTTAACTCAAGATCTAAAATATAATGTGATGAATGAGACTTCTGCAAAGAAGATTTGGGAGATTCTCGAAAGCAAGTATCTGACAAAGAGTGTTGAGAACCGCTTGCATTTGAAGATGAGACTTTATCGTTTCCAGTTAAAGAATGGAACCTCCATTAGAGATCACATGAACACCTACACAAAGCTTCTTGTGAATTTGGCGAATGTGGATGTCGTGATTGAAGATGAGGACAAGGCGTTGCTGTTGTTGAGTTCCTTACCCGACGAGGAATATGAGACCTTCGTCCTTACTCTGATTAATGGGAAGGCATCTCTTTTATATAGTGAGGTCACTGCTGTACTGATGAATTATCAGCTTCGGAAGAAGGATAAGGAGAATTCGACTAAGTCGGTAGCAGAGGCGTTGGTCGCAAGAGGGAAGAATTCGAACCGGAAGAATTGGAAGTCACAGTCTAGAGTAGGGCATCCTACAATTGGAA
The DNA here is from genome assembly GCA_022839385.1 of Asparagus kiusianus. NCBI lineage: Eukaryota > Viridiplantae > Streptophyta > Magnoliopsida > Asparagales > Asparagaceae > Asparagus > Asparagus kiusianus. The sequence continues at coordinate 499,006 of BQKN01064936.1, read as the reverse complement.
AAGATCAGTGTGCTTGGTGCAAGGAGACTGGTCATTGGAAGAAAGACTGCCCAAAGCTCGACGAATGGATGAAGAATAAGCAGAAGGGAAAAGGGAAGCAATCATCATCAGAAGAAAACATCATATCGAATGGTAATATTTCTGACTCTTCTATTTATTCGCTTTCTATCAGTCCGAAAGATAGCTATTCGGAGGAATCCGAGTGGATGTTGGATAGTGGTGCGACCTATCATGTGTGCCCTAGAAGGGAATGGTTCTCCAGTTTTGAGAAGCTGGTGGATAGTGGTGTGGTGTACATGGCTGATAACCATGCATGCCAGATCCTTGGGATAGGAAGAATTCGCATAAAAATGTTTGACGAGACTGTTAGGGAGTTAAATGATGTGAGATATGTTCCTTCTTTAAGGAAGAACTTGATCTCGATTGGAGCTTTGGTTGGAGAGGGTCTGAAGGTTCGTGTTGAGGATATGGTTCTCGAGATTGCGAGAGACTCTCGTATTTTGATGAAGGGCGTCAGGAGAAATAACCTGTATTACTTGACTGGAAGTATAGTGGCAGATGGAGAGCTGATGACTTCTGTTGATTCGACTAGACTGCGGCATTTGGGGCTTGGCCATTCCAGTATTGATTCCTCGCATAGATTGAAAGAGGGTGTAAAGACCTGCAATTTAAAGTTCAATGAACATGTTAATGTGAGCAAGAAGACCGAGGTGAAGTGTGGCACCTCTATTCACCGTGCTAATAAGGGTCGTTCTAGAGGAGTTCACGTGGATGTTTGGGGGCCTTCCAAGGGGGCATCATTGGGAGGTAATAGGCATTTGGTTTCCTTTGTTGGTGGCTGTTCTAGGTGTGTTTGGTTTGCAACCAAAGTCCCATTGGAGAAATTCCTATTAGTCTCTAACAGTTTGAAGAAGTGTAAGACGGATAGAAAGGTGAAGGTACTTCATTCTGATTTTGATGGGAGGTATAAGATGGACTTGTTTATGTATTGGAGCCGAGCTCACGGCATTTCAAGACACTTCGTTGGAAAGGAAATCTTGGGACAACTTGATAGGGTGGCAAATTTAAAGAACCGTGCCTTGCTGGAGGAGGATCGGTGTTTGTTGTCAAGCAATAGTCTGCAGAAGAGTTTCTGGACAGAGGCTTCGACATATTTGGGTCATCCTATTAAAAGGTTGTCAACTGCTGCGATTGGAGGTAAAACTCCATTGGATGATAGGTCTGGTAGTGTCACTTTGGTTGAGGCTTCGATAAGGGATCTATTTGACTCTCACCAGGTGGAGAGTTTTGGACAGACCTTAGATGTATCGCAGCAGGTGGAGATTGATGCTACTTCACATTGGGTGGGGATTTTCCCACATACTTCAGGTCATCCTGCATTGGTTGGGATTCCAGCTAAGGTGACACAGCATGTGAGTCATTTGGATTCGGATGCGGATGATGAGTTGATATATCCGAGTGTAACTGGTGGATGTAGCTTGGATACGGCCATTGGTTCACCTCAGGTAGAGGTGTTTGAGGCCATTGGAGGTGCTATCAGCCGTAGAATTGATGATATTGGAGAAGGGTTGCGAACTCTTCTAGTGGATTGAGGCCTTTGGAGGCCATTTGGATGAACTACGTTCGGCTTGATTCCTTGGGCAAGAGGATACGTAGGCAGTCTTATAATGCAGCCGGGTTGGATTTTGATGGGGGTGAGATCGATTTGGCGAGTTAATACCAACATTTAGAGAGTGTTTGCACTCTCATTTGGGTTCTCGACTTGTTATGGATTGAGTCCATTGTCGTGAAATGTTTCACTTCGTACTGGACGCAACAAGTAAGACATTTGGTTTGGTTAGTGTTGACTCAGTTTTTGAGAAAACTTCACCGAGGTGGAGAATTGTGAATAGGACGGTAACATGATGCGTGAAGAGATAAGATGGGTTCTCATGGGGGCCACATGTACACCCATGTTTCTATCAAAAGACGCGGAAGAAGGAGTTCGACCAGCAGGTTTTTGGGTGAGGAGATGAAAACGCGTGATGATAGGGACGTGAAGTGCAAGGTTTCATGTGGGGACCACAAAACGTATGTGAGGCTAAGGAATGGAATTGTCCAGCGGATCTTTGATTGGGATTTGTTCTTTAAGCGTGAATTGCAGGCAAAAGAAAGCCCACCCGATTCATGTGAATAGCTATAAAGACCTAGTTTTCTAGGTATTCGGTGAGCAAGGCAGAGAGAAAATTGAGGGGGTACATGGTCTTTTGGCGGCTGCAGCGGCTAAAGAGCAGAAGTCAGATGGTGAAAAGAAAACTTTTGGGCGACGTGCAAGCAAAGCAGAGAGAGAAAAGCAGATTGCTTTTTGGCTGTTTTGAAGAGGAGTTCTGTGCAGCGTCTTTTAGGTTTTAGTATCCCTTTTGTGAGAGATTGAGAGATTGTTTGAGGGTTTAGATTTAAGAGGTTGTAAACCCTATTTGTATTCTCTTTCCCTCTATTAGTAGATCTCCCCCCTCTTTGCCCCGTGGACGTAGGTAGTTTGCCGAACCACGTAAAATTGGTTTGTTTGTGTTTGTGGCCATTGTAATAGTTTTTAGGATCCCTCGACACGCAGTCCTAGAGCGGACGAGAGGAAGAGCTAATATCCCACTTTGATGGGATATTAGGCTTCAGATTCTTGTTCCCTTTGAGAAACAAGAATTCTTATCGATCTTTCTCTCTTATTGTGCACCAGAAACTCTGCCGAAATTTCCGCTGCGCACAACACCCCAACCACTCCTCATCGGGAGCTCGCTGACCCGCCTCTATCGAACGTACTGATGGCGGGGTTGAAGAGGGCGCAGACGCATCAACGGCGAGGTTGCCCTGAGGTTTGACTATTGGTGAGCTAGGGTTTCCCCTTTGTTCTTTTAAGATTTGGGTGGGAAAATAATGGAGATTCAAATTCCTTCAAATTCGCGAATTTTCTCGAGATGGGTAATTTCTCTTTCTCTTCAATTTTGATTCAGCTATCATTTGCATCTGATTTCATTTCATGCCGTGATCTCTAGCTGGAGATCGAATGATTTAGGGTTTCTTGAAGCTCAGATCAAAATTTTGTTGTGTATTTAAAATAGACTGCAATTTCTGCAGATTGGATGCCTTTGATGTTAAATTGAGCTTATCTGAGCTTCAAATTCTAGGGTTTTGGTTGCTGAATTTTGAATTTTAATCAATATAGGACTTTGTGAGGAAATTATGGTGATCTTCTTTCAACAGCTTTTCTGTCTTTTTTCCATTAGTGTTGCTCTCCTGATGAAATTCTCTACTTTTTTAGTTCCTTTAGTTTTTTTTAATAAAGCTTATGGCTGTGAATTATCTTATGTATTTCCTTCTCTCATAGTTAGGATCACTAGATATGAATTGTCGTCGGATTTAATAAGAAAATTGTCTGTATATCTTCATATACATATTTGTAGTTGCATATCTTGGTTGAGTCAATAATCAAAAGGTATAAACACTTATATTGACGCATATGACTTTTGTTTTCTGTGAATTATTGTTGACTATACTAAGTAGTTCATCATTTGATTCTTAATTTTGTTTGTCAATTTGGTTGTTTGAGGCTCAGTTTGAACTGTTTTTTTACTGGAGACTATTTAGTGCAAGTACTAGAAAGCAAAGCCGAGCTCTGACCAGTCTTTTGTGGTGGATTTTTTTAAAGCACAAAGTCAGTAAATGGAATGTAGTAGGGATGAGGCCCTCAGGGAGAGGGAAATTGCCGAAAAGAAGTTCACCACGGGGGGGTTATTGGTTGGGACAATTTGGGGCCAAGTGGGTAAATTTTCAAACCCAATAGTAAAAATTTACCCCATCCTTCATATTAGAATAATTTTGTTCCACTTTGAACGCAATTGGGATAATTTTCAAACCTTTTTGTATTACTTAAACTAATACATGCTAGTTATATTATAAATATATGACATGATATATAAAGAAAAAGTAATAATATATTTAATATATTATATTATATTATCATGTAATAAAATAAAATATTATTATAGTTTAAATTATATGTATAATTTATTTTATAATATTTATTATATATTATTATGCAATATCGCATATTATATTATATAATAATACAACATATTTATTATAATATTATATAATATTTTAATAACATATTTTATTATATAATATTAATTAGTAATTATAGTATAACATATTATATTTTTGTATAAATAACATATCTTATTATATAATATTGTATAATATATTATTATATAATGTACAAAAATAACATATATTATTATAAAATATTTTAATAACATATATTAATATTTTAATAACATATATTAATAATATTATATAATGACATAATTAAATTTACATTGATAATATTGTATAATATATTATTATATAATATTATATAATATATTATTATTTAATAAATTAATATTTTAATAACATATAATATTATATAATAACATATATTAATAATTTAATAACATTTATTAATATATTAATAACATATATTAATAATATTATGTAATATATAATTATATAATATTACTTAGTAAATATAGTATAACATATTTATTATAATATTATATAATATTTTACTAACATATATTATTATATAGTATATTATATAAAATATTATTATAGTTATTATATATATAAAGTAAAATATTATAATATTTTATATAGTACATTATGTCCTATGATACTATATTATAATATATTAAATTAATAATATCTTATTAAAGTATTACATTAAATATATTGTTCTATATTATATCAATTATTATATAATGTAGCATACTAATATAATTTAATATAATATAATAATTAATAATATTAATTAGTAATTATAGTATAACATATTATATTTTTGTATAAATAAAATATTATATCAATTATTATATAATGTAGGATACTAATATAATTTAATATAATATAATAATTAATAATATTAATTAGTAATTATAGTATAACATATTATATTTTTGTATAAATAAAATAGTGTATTATATTAAATATTATATTAAATATATTGATCTTATATTATATTAATTATTATAAAATATAGCATGCTAATATAATACAATGTAATATAATAATTAATAATATTAATTAGTAATTATAGTATAACATATTATATTTTAATATAAAGTAAAATAATGTTTATATTATAATAATATACTAAATAATATACTAAACTAATTGAAAAATCTTTTGAAGGAGAGTAGGTATGGGCTACATCTGACAATGAATACGGCATGCCATGATTCTATGCCCTAATTCAGAAGGTTCTCTCTCTTAGGCCTTTTATCAATTTTTTAAATTCAAAGAGTAATAGTGAATTGGGGCCAATGAAATGAGTTGTCTTTGAATTTGCCAACGCTTGTGGGGATTTTAGAGTGGGAAGATATGTAGTCAGTAATACAGTAAATATCTTTTCTCACAGGGTTAGAATTAAGAAAGGTCCTCGTGGGATTGTAAAAATTTTACCGAGGAAAGGTGATACTTTGGCTCTTTACAAAAAATGGTCACCAGAGTGGAACGAGCTGACACCAAACAACGTGTTGTATGGGATATTTGGGTGTTACTTGTGTCATTTGTTGTTTATACGTGACATTTGGGTGTTGCTTGTGACATTTGTTGTTTATACGTGACACTTGAGTATTGTATGTGATATTTGGGTGTTGTATGTGATATTTGGATGTTGTTTGTGATATTTGTTGTTTATACGTGACACATGGCTGTAATTTATGATATTTGGCTGTAATTTGCTGATAGTGAATGTGCTTATTTGTCACATGACTGTAATTTGTTTATATGTGACCCCTGGCTGTAATTTGTTGTATATGATATTTAGATCTAATGGAGTCATTCCACATGTGCTTATTTGTCACATGATATGCTTGTTTGTCACATGTGGAATGACTCTATTAGATGTGACGTATATAACATTCAACCCATATAACATTGAAATATCACATGATATGCTTATTTGTCACATGTGGAATGACTCTATTAGATGTGACTTATATCTGTTGTATGTGAGATTTGGGTGTTGCTTGTGATATTTGTTATTTATACGTGACACATGGCTGTAATTTGTGCTATTTGGCTGTAATTTGTTGATAGTGAATGTGTCACGTATAAACAACAAATGTCACAAGCAATACCCAAATATCACATACAACACCCAAATATCACATACAACACCCAAATATCATGTATAAATAACAAATATTACAAGCAACACCCAAATATCACATACAACACCCAAATATCATATACAACACCCAAATATCACAAATCAGATCTACATATCACATATAAGGTAGAACTGTCACATGTAAGATTGAATTGTCACATATAACATTGAAATCCCAATCCCAAGCAACATCCAAATATCACAAATGTCACAAGCAACACCCAAATATCACATACAACACCTAATTCTTGAGCCAAATCCCAATCCTAATCCTAATTCTCGAGCCAAATCCCAATCCTAAGCCTCCAGCCCATCTCAGCTAGTGCCAAACCTCGAGACCCCAATCCCAATCCAATTCCGACAGCTCCACCAACAATAGAAAAACTCGTGGTCGTCGACAAATACGACGGAGAAATCGGCTGCTCGATCACCGCCTTAACCGCGGGGCTCGAAAAGCTCGCCTCTTTCATAACCCTACTAACACTGGGATCATCAAGAATCGAGACCACCAGCTACCCAAGCTCCACCTTCACGATGAGCAGCGGGCTTTGCTGCTGCTCAGGGTACCCTCGCCGTTGATGCGCTTGCGCCCTCTTCAACACCGCCATCAGCGCGTTCTATAGAGGTGGGTCTGGCGAGCTCTCCGACAAGAAGTTGTTCGGGTTCGAAGGTAATCGATCGAGGGCGACAGAGGAGCAGAGATCGAGGGCCCGACACTGAAGGGGGCGAGAGGAGTTGGGGTGGGATTTGATGCATGCTTGCCGGAGGAGGCAGCCGGGGGGAGCGAGAAGAACGACAACGATGTGAAGGGGTGTTGTTTGGCCGTGGTTCTGGCGACCAGCATCGATGGCGGTCTTGAGAGGAAGAGGGTTGGCCTTGAAGGGTTGGGTTAAGTTTTAAATCAGGAAGGGTAATTTGGGAATGCCTTTTGTTGGGGAGTGGGTCAGTATACTGTTTAAGGGTTACTTGCACTCCTTTTTCAGAATGAGGGCGTTAGGGTTATGCTTTTTGGGCTAGGGAGGAGGATGAATAGCCAAACTTATTTTGGTCCCTCCAAGCAATTTTCCCAACAAATTACAACCGTGTGACAAATAAGCACATTCACTATTAAGAAATTACAAACAAATATCACAAATTACAGATATGTGTCACGTATAAACAACAAATGTCACAACCAACACCCAAATATCACATACAACACCCAAATATCATGTATAAACAACAAATGTCACAAGCAACACCCAAATATCGCATACAACACCTAAATATCACATACAACACCTAAATATCACATACAACACCCAAATGTCACGTATAAACAACAAATGTCACAAGACCAGGAATAACTAAGAAACATAACAATGTTCTCCACCCCCTTATTCTTCTCAACCCATCAAGACCCAGGAATCAACAACCCATTCTTCAAATACTCCAAGCTCTTATTCACTAACCCAACACTCCTCTTCACCTTCAACTCAAACTCTCCCTTTTCACCATTCCACCCCTACAACCGCGTGCAAAATCTCCTGCAGATTGTGCCAATCGCTCGAATTCTTTGAATCCTTCAAGAATGGCGATTTCCTGACGACGACAACAAGCTCTATAAGTAGAAATCAAACACACATTCATGCACCCCAAAACTAATATCAACCGAAATATAAAAAAACAAAAGATTTAAATGCACATACCATGAATCAAAGAGAAGAAGCTACCATTAGGGAAATAATCATAAACTAGCAACCTCTCCTTCTTAGCTTGAAAGTAAGCCCTCAACGGCACCAAATTAGGATGCCTCAGCTACCCAATCTCCTCCACCCTCCTCCTGAACTTCTCCACCCGTAGACTCCTTGAATCCTTCAGCCTATTCACCGTCCATCAATTTGCAATTATACCCAACGATTTCAGGTCTTCAACCTGAAAGTCCATATCTTTAATAAGAAAGCAGTGAGATGAAGATATAATTGGATTTTTTTAAAACAGATGAAATAATTTGATCCTTTGATTTAAGTCAACTGCCCAATTTCACGTGAAGAAGACCAAATTTTTGAGGAAAAACAACCCAAATGATCCCCAAGAAGTACCTCGTCATCCATTCTAACATCAAAACCACAGAAATCAACTAGACCCACATGGATCACAAGCAAAATCACGTCACAGACCGGATTCGGATTCAACAGAAGTCCAGAAAAATCGTGAAAAAATAGGACAAAACTACTCGTAAATCGAGAAAAATGAGATAAACCTTTATTTGAGGGGAGAGGTTGAGCGGGGATGAGATTGAGGGAAATGGGGGAAGGATTTGGGTTTTGATCGCCGGGCGCGCAGGAGTTTTGGATTTGGCCGCTGTAGAGGATGGGGATGTTGAGGAAATAGGAGAGATTGAAGCAGGCTACGGTTTTGGTGCTCGGGATCTCGCCGGAGAGGTTGTTGTTCGAAAAATTAAGAAATTTAAGACTTTGCTATCGGAAACTGGATCTGAGTGGAGACTGCGGTGTTGGCGGTGGTGGGGGAGGGGAGGTCTTGGGCCAGATCAGGGTCAGCTTGAGGAGGAAAGGAATTAAGTTTTAAATTAAGAAGAAGGGTATTTAGGGAATGAATATATTAGACAGTAGGTCTCTACACTGTTTGGGGGTTGGTAGCATTTAAGTTTCATTATAAGGGCTTAGGGGTTATGGTTTTTGGGCTGGGGAGGTGGATGCATGTCCAATTTTTTTTTGGTTCCCCCAAGTAATTTTCCCTTTTTTTTATTATACAACTAATAGATGCCACAATGTTTGAAATTTCAAAACCATTTGTTAAAATGCACTCCTATCAATATCATTCTCTCTCTCTATGTTTTTTTATCGCAATATTATTCTCTCACTGAATCCAAAAAATATAATGAAAAACAATATATCTATATGCGTTTTTGAGATAGCCTTCTCATCTCAATAACAAATAACTTAGATATTAATTGTAATATGAAGAGTACCTATTTTCCGCTGACGGTTCAAGATTAAGTAGAATTATCACAAAATTGGTTGGATGGAGTAACGAACATAGAGATAGTGATTGAAGTTGAGAAAAATATGAATTGAAGTTGAGAAAACTTGAAGTCGATAATGGCATGCAAAAGATCAGAGAAAAAAAGGATGATTGTGTCTTTAATTTTGGTCTCTTACGCCATAGATCGTTCTTTAGATACTATGACACTTGGTTAACTCCTGGGTGAAGTATTTAAACAAAACAAAATAAAATAAATTACAGAGGAGTTAAATAGTACGAAATAATCATATAGTAGAGGATATATCAATGCCCCCAGAAAAGTGGATTTTTTAAAAAGATAAGAATAGAATTTTCATAAATCAGGATGCTTAGTGGTAAACTTAATAATTTATTATTGTTTCACAATTCCATTAAAATGTCCAAGCTTTAATGCAAGTACAAAATTGTAAGATAGAATAATGCTAAAAAATTAAAATAAAAAACAGATAATTGTTGTAATATACTAAAGAAATGAAACAAGAGACAAGACACAAGAGAAGAAGAAGATAAATTGTAATCTTTTATTCAACTTTTTTCCATTTCCATACATCGTACAATTTATAGATACATGATGGAATACAAAAGGATATGAAATTAATAGTCCACATACAAAGTAATGTCCACATACATTTTGTCTTTTAGATATCAACAAAATGTCTTTTAGATATCAATAAAATGTCTTTTAGATTTCAACACTCCCCTTTGGACATTACTTCGAAATGTCAATGCATCGTTAAAAACCTCGCTAGAAAAACCCAGTGGGATAAAAACTAGTCGAGGAAAAGAGTACACGACATTAGTAGATTCTTGTTGCATTAGTTGCCTCATTAAAAACCTTTAGCTAAGAAAACCCAGTGGGTCAACTTAGCAAAGGAAAAAAGAGTACAACTATAGATCTTCGGGATCCAAACTTGTGTTACATTAGTTGCCTCATTAAAAACCTTTAACTAAGAAAACCCCGTGGGACAAAACTTAGCAAAAGGAAAAAAGAGTACAACTATGTCCTTTAAGGCACAATCTTCGGGTTTGCGTTGAAAATTCGCTCCCCCTGATGATGACAATCTTCTAAGTCTATGTTAAGAAAAACTCGGTGGGACAAAACTTAGCGAAAATGGGCAAATTATCATAATAGACCTTCAGGGCCCAATCTTCAGGATTGTTCTTTAAGAATTTGCTCCCCCTGAAGAAGATAGTCTTTCAAGTCTATGCATATTGTGAACATTGTAGGCGTCAAAAATTGCCGATAGGTCCCCGCACGCGGCTCGAGACAAAGAAAAGATGATGAACGTCACTATCCAGTTCATAGAAGCTTGATTGACGTCGACAAACGCTTGAAGTGAATCGACAAACTACGTGAAGCAACGGAGTTTCAGAATAACGAGGAATGAAAGCTGATCAAGAGCCCCGCATCATTTACGAAAGACGGAACACCCCTCGTGTCTCATTTATTCCACAGATGATTCAATCTTTTCGTCGGCTTTCCAACGCACTTTGAATCACTCAAATATGAGTTCGGATGAAGAAGTTACGGCGGAAACGAACAAGTATACATAACAAAGCGTCTCAGCATGAGTTGAGACATCCCGAGGTGTTTTGGCTTAACCGAGACACCCCAAGGTGTCTCGGCCAAGGCCGAGACACCCAAAGGTGTCTCGGCCCAAGCCGAGACACCCAAGGGTGTCTCGGCCTCGCTGAGACACCTAGGGGTGTCTCCAGGCCCAAAAATCAGCTCTTATGCAGTTTTAACCGCCCAGACCTCCTTGGAGCCTATAAATACAGCCCCTGGAGCCTCATTTTTTCAGAGCTGGAATTCTCGAGCGTCGGTGAAGCCCTGCCGGATTGAAGATCAAAAGTGCACGAGTTTCAAAGGGGAGGAGGAGTAGAGATTGATCGAGTTCTTCAACGCAAGAGAGAGAGATTCGTCAGATCTGCAGTTCCCCGGGTCCGTTCCTTAAGATTATCCCGTTACGATAATCTTAAGAAGAGCAATTATCTCGCCGTTGCTGAGATTAGCGCTACGGTTTCTTGATTCCTTCGCGAATCAACGAAGCTCTGCCTGATTTTTCAGCAATCAGACCGAATTGTCTCGCACTCGGGACGTGTGTTTGACGGTTTTCGATCAGTTTTAACGGTTCCAGAGCCTCCTTAACTGCCTTGGGGTTATCTTTAAATGTGATAAAGTGGTTATAACTGAGGATAGGTGTGAATCGGTCGTTGTTATCCAAAAAACCGACTTCCGAAGCCTATAAATACAGCTCTAGGGCCTTCATTTTTAGAGATCTGGAATTCTCGAGCGTTGGCGAAGCCCTGCCGGATTGAAGACTGAAAGTGCACAAATTTCAGAGAGGAGGAGGAGAGATCAGATTGAGTTCGTCGGCATAAAGAGGAGGATCTCGTCAGATCTGTAGTTCTCATGTTCGTCCCTTAAGATTACCCCGTTGTGGTGATCTTAAGAAGAGAAATTATCTCGCTGTTGCCGAGATAAGCGCTATGGTTTCTTGATTCCTTCGCGAATCAACGAAGCTCTGCCTAATTTTTTAGCAATCAGATCTGATCGATGGTGGTCCATGGATATCAACGTCCCCGTTACAGGCAAAGATCCCACGCAAGCAGCGGGCGATAAACACTCGTTGCGTTTGTTTGAAGAGAGTTGTATTTTTTTATTTTTTCATTGTGTAAGAAAGTCTTATAAAAAGACTAATTTTACTTTGAATCTGTAATCGATAAACGTGTAATAGATTCAGCAATGAAAAAATTAACTTTCACCGCAACAAGCTGACGACCACAGTGGGAGCCAACAGCTTCACTGTCGAAGCTGTCGTGCCGTAGCCGACGATCAAGATCCCGGTGCTTGAAGAGGTCGAGTACGAATTCGACCAGCAGAAATTTAAAGAGTACATCTCCTCCTCCTCCTCCTCCAGATCTGCTCCTCCTCATAAGCGCAGGAAGATCTCCTCCTCCCAGAAGATCCGTCGGTCTCCAGATCTGAAGACCCGAGAAGTCGATCTCCCCGTAGTCGATGCTACAGTTGCACCTTGCAACGATCCGCTGGTATCTAATGAGACTAGATCTACAGATCTAAACTCCTTTGCGATCAAGGAGCCGACTGTCGAGGGTGCGCCAACTCCATCAAAGAGAGCACGTCAAAGGAAACACCAACGCCTCGCGCGCCAATTCGCCAAGGCTTTTGATCAGATGGATGGAATCCGTTACCAAGCAGATCTGGAGTTCAGAAAGTGCCAAGTAGCTAATCTATCACCACGACCAGTATCGGGAACCTCCTCCCGACCTCCGGTTAACGAATGGGTTCGTGTCAAACGAACCCGCTCTACTCTCGAGGAGAGAATCCAGAAGCGCCGCGCCTTGCTTGCGCATGTCCGGACCCTTGTGCGAAAAGCACAGGAAATGCAAAAGGAAGAGGCAGTTAAGAGATCGCTGAGATCCAAACAAGTTGGGATGCCAAAAGCTAAATCAGCGCCTAAGGCAAAAACAAATGGAACTATCATTAAGCTTTTGTCAACTTTAGATCCCGAACCTCAGGTAAAGCCCCACCGCATCATGGATTTCCCCAAGTTCAAGACTCCTCTGAAGGATCGCCTCGGTTCTCGCCCCGAAGATCGAGGCAAAGCGCCTGTTAAGGAACGCATGGGACCATTGAAGGAACCCCGAGCAAACATCCAGACTGGGGGTCGTACGCGACCTCCTAACAAGTTGATTTCTGCAACAGCCCGCTTGGGGGTGTGTGCAGAAAACCAGGAGCCCGTTAAGGTTTCACCCTCACAAAGGTGTGATTCTAAACGTGTGACTCCTGTAGACGCCAACAATGCGAAGCTTACTCAGAGAAAAATACGTCAGACAGATGGACGCGTTATACCTGAGAATTCATGTAAACACCCGATAGGTTGCTCTGACCGCAACGTCGATGAGTTGTACTATCGGGCTGGGGGTACGAATAAATCTCGAAAGAGAAGTACCCGTGAAGCGGACTCTCACTGTCAGTGTACCAAAATTATCAGGGTAGTATTATCAGCGTGTAGCTGCCCCAAGACCGCTCCGCAGAGGGTCTCGGTATATGAGAGGATCTCTAACGGAGCGACTAAGTCCAAGCCAAGATGTTTCCTCAAGAAACAATCGGCCGTTCAAGGTGACGAACTTTCGAAAGTCACAATAAATGTGGTTGATAAGGGAAAATCGATTCGAGCTTCTAGCTCTGATCCGCTTGTATCACATCGTCTAACCCGGTTACGATCATGAACTATTAGACAAAGGGATTATCAGAGAATGCAGAGAGGGTTATCCTCGGATGATGAAGCATCGGATGCTAACTCGGGAATCGCTTCTGATAATACGATATCCAGTCTGGGATAATCGCACGAGGTATTTATGATTAACACTGAGGAAGTAGCCAAAATGGTTGAGGATGCATTGGCCAAGCAGAAAGAGGCATTCAAGATTGAAATGGAAATGGCTATGCAGCGGATGAAGGAAGAGCACGACCGACAGATTCGGGCTTTTTCCAATCAAATTGGCTAATCCAACCGTCGCAACACTGCTAATCAAGAAGGTAGCGATTCAGACATGGATGAACGCCTCAATGCTGAGAACCCTCCCGTTGATCAGGACACTGGGGATGGCCCCACCAAAGATAACGACGCTGGGAGTGGTCCCGATAAAGATGACAATGCTGGGGGTGGCCCCGTTATTCCTCTCAGGAATGGTCCAAGATCTGATACGGACGAGGACGAGAAAATAAAGGACCTCGAGAGCAAAATCAATACGCTGATGTCTGCTCAGGGGATAAAAAAGACAGCTATTCTGTCTCCCTACCCAAGAAAGTGAGACTCGATTCCGTATCCGGTAAAGTTTAACCTGATCAACTTCACGCCGTTCGACGGGAAGGGCTCGCCCACTCAGCATCTGATCTACTTCAAGTCCCACTTGGGTATGATCTCCGACAATGAAGCCTTGATGGTTCGGTCATTCGTTGGCACCATTCGTGGGCCTGCCTTCGATTGGTACCGGCGTCTCAAACCCGAAAGCATCAATAGCTGGGAGGACCTGGAGAGCATGTTCCTCGCTTATTTCTTCGAGGATGACGCCGAAGTATCAATTAGGACACTCTTCGATGAGAAACAAAAAGACGGAGAGTCGGTGGATATCTTCATCAAACGCTTCCATAATCAGGCAATGAATTGCAAAGATCCCGTCACAGAGGAATTTATCTTGCAGACTTGTCATAACAATTTGTCCATTAACATCTTGGACGTTATGGGAGTAGAGCCGCTTAATACCTGGAAAGAGTTGAAGGTACGCGGAGAGCAGGCCGAACGCTTCCTCAGAAGGAGGAAGGTCGAAAGAAACCAACTGATGGCTAACCCTCTGATTCCGAGTCTCATGTCCCATGATGAAGGGAAGGCACCTATAACAATTGTTGACATTAATCAGACGTCGCAACAGCAGCCCCGAAGACAGCAGAAGACTTCGGATCAGAGGCTCCAAAAAGAGTACTCATTCAAGGACGAAGACGTTCCAGCCATCTTCGAGACCCTTCTCAAAAACAACAAGATCAAGCTGCCACCCATCGCGAATCAGGAGGAAGCTGACAACTGCGGATCCGAAGTACTACGTGTACCACAGGAGAATCCTTCATCCCATCAAGGCCTGCTTTACTTTAAAGAATAGCATCCAGATCTTGGTTGAAGCCAGCGTCATAATGCTAGGGTAAGCCAATTGAAAACGGCAAGACTCCAACAAGTATAAGAGTATAAACTGCTTCTTAACACTCCGAAGAGTATACGAGTATAAACTGCTTCTCAATCCTCTGATCGGTATCAGAAGTTAAATTGCTCCCTGATACTCTAATAGGTATATGAGTCTAAACTATTTCCTACCGTTGACGGGAAGTTCCTAGAGAATTTTATACGTAATATTCTTAAGGATAACCCGATCATGCAACCAAATGCAATGATAAATCCAATTTCACAAGGAAGCTGGGGGTGGATGATTCATGTAACGGGAAGTTTCCGAAAGAATGTTACATGTAATTTTCTTAGGGTTAACCTGATCATTACAGCTTAGATGATAAACACTAAACCCCCACTATGATTTGTATGAGTCAACACTCCCGTTGTAATTTGTACTCTCACTCTCACTGTCTACCTGGTCAAACCTTCTTATAGTTAGGGCCATAACCAAAGTCCCCTCTCGATTCTTTCCATGAACGAGAGGTCCACTTTCAGATCAAGCGATCAAACCTATAAAAGGTAAGATCGTCTCAAACCTCCCATTCCCAATGCTCCCTTGGTCAAACCTATAAAAGTTAGGGCCAAAGCCAGATTCCCCTCTCGATTCCTTTCATGAACGAGAGGTCCATTTTTAACTTGAGCAATCAAACCTATAAAAGTTAGGATTGTCTCTAACCTCACTTGGTCAAACCTGCAGATAGTTAGGACCAAGATCGGGTCATCCATTTCGATAAACGAAAGACTTCCACATGTTCCTTTTTAGCCAAACCTATAAAAGTTAGGGCTAGAATCGGAATTTCACCTCAATAAATGAGGAATTCTTTTTTTGGATTAAGCAACCAATCCTATAAAAGTTAGGGTTGCTTGAATCTTTCCGATTCTCGGAGTGGAGATCCCACTTCTAGTTTCACCTTTCTGGATTCTGGGGGTGGAGATCCCACCCCGAGTCTCCTTTGCATCTAAAAATAGAATATAAAATTCTTCCTTTTCATCTTTGGGAGATGGAATATAAAAATTCTTCCTCTCCCGCATCAGGTTCGTCTTTGCCCTAAGAGAAAACACCACCTTTTCAACCCTCAAAATCCACGCCTTATACGCGTGGGGAATTTTATCCCGAAGCCTAAGTAGAGATAAGTCAGCGCCTAACATGCGTTGCCGGTTAGTCCTTAACCGTAAAAAGGGATAAAAGCCCACATATTCGACATTATGGCAGGTTGTTATTAATAACGTCAGAATCCGTGCTGCACACGTACGAGGAATTTTATCCCGAATCCTAAGTACTGATAAGTCAACGCCTAACACGCGTTGTCGGTTTAGTCTTTTACTGATTGAAGAAGACACCAGAATTCCAGTCTGGGGAATTTTATCCCGAAGCCTAAGTAGGGATAAGTCAGTGCCTAACACGCGTTGTCGGTTAGTCTTTTACCGTAAAAAGGATAAAAGCCTACATATTCGACATTGTGGCAGGTTGTTATTCATAACACCATAATCCGTGCTTCACACGTATGGGGAATTTTATCCTAAATCCTAAGTAGGGATAAGTCAACGCCTAACACGCGTTGCCGGTTTAGTCTTTCACCGATTGAAGAAGACACCAGAATTCTA
>BQKN01064936.1:403165-453107 GCA_022839385.1 Asparagus kiusianus | reverse complement strand
CCCCCCCCCCCCCCCCCCCCCCCCCCCCCCCCCCCGGGGGGGGTTGAATAGATTTGCTATAGTTTTTCGCTAAAAATAGAATATGCAACATAAATATAGAAAAATAAAAGCGAACAACCAAACCAACAACCAACCAAGGAACATACGAGATTTTTATAGTGGTTTACATAATAATTCTACGTTCATTCTTCCTTTTTATAAAGGGCATTCCTCACAATGACTGGACTTCACTTGAATCACAACCTGATTTAGTAGGCTTACAAAAACTGCACTCTGGAATCCACCCGAAACCAATTATCTAACCTAACTCATCACAGATGAGTAACACCTAGCCCTAACTAGTCCCAATTCTCAGTTACCATCGGATTGAATATGCTATAAAAACAAGATGAAACAAAACTACCAAAACAGTTTAAGCCCAAACAAAAAAGATCTTACAACGCTTTTTCTAAGTAAAGTGTTCTTCAAAAGATTGAAGTGAAGCTTAATAAAGAAACGGTGATGATGTTAAATTTAAGCGCAACTCTTCTCGCTGATATGATATAAAGATGCTGAGCATGATGATAACGAGTTTGACGAAGCTCCAAGGGTTTGAATCACAAATCAATTCTTTTTCACAAATCCTAGAAAAAACTCTCTCTTTATTCTCCCTAAAAGCTCTCCTTTTCTCAAAGCATAGAACATCTCCAAAATATGATATCTTCTTATCTTATATAACATCTAATAAATAAGGAAAGAGATATTGAAACCATAGTAGAATTTAGAGATAAAGGGGATCAATGAACGATTGTAATTAACTCTTGAAATCTGCCAAAACGCGTTGTTACCATTGATAGTTCCTCATGATCATCGATGGTTTCTTGAGCACCATTGATGGTTGACTGTAGATCATCGATAGTTTGATTTTGAGTTTCTGAAAATCTGCTAGTGTGCACTGTAAACCATCAATTTTTCAAGGGACCATCGATGGTTCAAGGGATATCAATGGTTCCCTGTAGTCCATCGATGGTTCGAAATCAATTTTCTAGAGTTTCTTCAATTGTTTACTATAGACCACCAGTGAGCCTTGACCGTCGATGGTTCATCATAGACCATCAATAGTTCCAAGGTTGAAATCAATATAGTTGCTGATTTTTGCGTCGTTTTACTTTGTAACCTTCGTATACCTATTTTTACATCTACTATATGATCTCAAACAAATATTAGCGTTAAATGAGAGTTTATTATTGCTCAAACAAGAGCTATTGTACAGACTTCATCCTAACACAACTATAATTATCTCAAGTTCTTTTCCTTTAAGTATTAGGAGGGCTTTGGTATCAAGCATTCATAAACTTGAAAACCTTCTTAGTCTAAACTTTAAGCATTATTCGTTGTTATTCCCTTTTTTATACTTACCTTTTTTTAAATCGATGGTTCCCAAATTTGAGCACTCACTCAGTACAAGCCAATCAAAGGTTTTGGAGGAACTCAACAAGTGGTTACAGAGGCATTAACTCATTCTCATTGCAATTCTTCCCTTTCCTCGCCCGCACTTTCTGTGGAATCAGTTCTCAAAATGAGTAGTGATGGGATGTGATTAGAAGAATCTCATGCTTAACTATACTAATCAGTGGGGTTTCACTAATAAGCATTTTGATCTATCTAATACTAGCTCTAACATGAGAATCTCCCCTGTTGGTCCTTTGGACTCTAAGCAACTTAAATGATTGTTATTGCTGTCACGTGAAAATAACAGGGGATACTGTATAGAACAATGTTAAAAAAAGCGGACTCGCAGGTCAAGATGTTAAAGACTCTTGTAGGAAAGCGAGGCATAAGCTAAAAGCGTGAGACATAAATCTCACAAGTTAAGTATATTCTAATTTATAAATGTTATAAAAATGTAATATACAGTGTCATGCAAATTATAATATCTTGATTAGTAAAAAATAAAATAAAATAAAATA
The DNA here is from genome assembly GCA_022839385.1 of Asparagus kiusianus. NCBI lineage: Eukaryota > Viridiplantae > Streptophyta > Magnoliopsida > Asparagales > Asparagaceae > Asparagus > Asparagus kiusianus. The sequence goes on along the minus strand of BQKN01064936.1, from coordinate 451,158 downwards.
TGCTAAATACTGATGCAAATCGTGATAAACTAAGGTACGCCTATAAGATTATGTCGCTATACTGAAGACACATGACTTAAAATTAAAATCCCTTATTAAAGGATAAATCCTTGAGAGAAAAAGAAAATTAAATATTTGGGGCATTTTAATTTTAGCCAATTTTTTTTATATGCTCCTATATTATTTAGAGCATGCACTTCAAAAGAGAAGCGTTTTATGGAGCATGAACCGCACATATTAGTTATGCTTTAAGTGATGATGCGTAGTCTTTAATGGATAAATAACTTCACTTATGAGTATCAAAACGATTACCCTTAAAAAAAAGTTTCGAAGCGAGTTTCAAAAAGCTGTTTTGATCGCTAGTAAAGAAGAACCGAGAGAGAAAGGATTCAATTTCTTGTTCTCACTTGTCTGGCGTTGAATTCTGATGTAAGGTGCATCGTATCTCTTGGAGTCTGTTAATGCCCAGGCATGGATTAGTGAGATATTCTCTATTAGCAAGCTAAAGTTAGTGAAATAGAGAAAAAATAATAGTTCATAGAGCCAGGATTTAGGACGACCGGTTATTTTTCAGGTATGTGGAATTCTGCAAACCCCTCTTTGGTCTGCTTGATGACCATTCGAACTAAAAGCATCTTTTAGTGCCGAAATTCAAAGACATTTGAAAGAATATTGGTATTCGTGTTTGACTACGTGTAGTTTCCCTTAGATTTTTATGGTGCTTCTGAAGATTTGTATTTATCCGGAAAAAATGCAAAGAATTTTTGTGGGATTGATTAGTGCTTATGGAAAAAAAAATGCAACGATCCCTTAAATTCGGGGAAGTTCACTGAGAACCTTTCTCTTCATCTTTGTATTACGAGAAAGCAGCGTAGAGGAAAAGGGAGACCATAGCATATAGTATTAGTTGTACCTAAAATGCCTGGTTATATTAAAATGCTGCCTACGATTAAAGTAGCTAAACGAATATGCCACCGTAACTTCTAACAAGAATCAAATGCGATTTTATTGACTACAAAAAAAATCTCCATCTAGTCAATACAGCATATTTGCCAGGCAGTCTGGTCCATTGAGCCTAATTAACTCAATCAAGCCTAATCAGTTATCGGAGAAAATTCTTGAAGAAGATGGAAAAAATGATTGAAAACTGTCGAGTTATATGCTTAATTGACAAAACTTAACAAGCGACATTTCTGATTTATGAGCTTTATGATCATTGATCAAACATTATAGATATAATCATGTCAGGGATAAATGTCAATTCTGGTAACATGTTTAGGCCCCAGTTCACCGTATAGAGTGAATGAGATATGCCACAATTACATAAATAGTAATCATAATATTCTCACATTAAATTTATATGAATCAATGACTCACATTTAAAATTCTTCTGAATCAATCAATCATTCAATGATTGGTGTAGGTGATTGAGTGTGTCATTTTCACTTAGTCCTGATTTTACTTTTGCGCTTGAAGTCACAAGTTAAAGCTAAGCTCGCGTCCGTTCTTTTGAGCTTCACTTGCTCTCTGCATTATAGTTGCATCTCTCTTTTGACAGTAATACCTATATATCTGTTGGGCGCAGAGTCACGCCCTCACGCCGCGAAAGCGATATCACCCGAGAGAAAGCCCTGACTTTTGTTTTCACAAAGCTCAAGTCAACCACTATATTCCCGTTTCACAAAAAAAAAAAAAAAACAAGAACAGAAGTGAAATATCTCAAAGTGAGATATACACTCTTCTTCTCAGCAGTTTTAGGACTGAATGTCGAGGGAACCTACAAGCAATAGCCAACACACAATTCAATACACGAGATTTACATGGTTCGGCAAACTTACCTACGTCCACAAGAGGGGGGTTTCACTATGAGGAGAATACCAAACTTGTACAACTCACAAGCTCTCTCTTTTTCTTCTCTTCTCACTCACTCTTCTCACTTCCTCTCCACACCACTTTTTCTTTTCTTCCCCACAACTTCTCTCTTCCTCACCTCTCTTATTTATAGGCAAAGAAGAGGGGACAAGAGAGTATGGGTGAGCATGGGGGAAGCATGGGTGAGCTTGTGGAGCATGGGTGAGCATGGGGGAGGCATGAGGGGAGCAATGGGCGGTTCCACCATCTCTTGTCCCACTATCTCACATTCACAATTCTCCACCTCGTTCATCATTTGATTAACCTTAAAATTTGAACGAACACCAGAATAACACTACGAACATCACCAGAGAGATCTGAGACACCAAACCAGGCCAAAATCAGACCAAACTAGCTGCACTATTATACCATGGTTACCTACATACACTCTGACCGGGATCAAACTAACCGTAAATCTGTAATTATTCTCCAACATAGTCTTCACCTCACCCCATCACTGCCCCGAAGGGCCGTGCCCTCTTGGACAGATTAACACGGGCTGATATAAAACAAGTCCAAGTAGTGCTGGAATTTGCTATCTGTCACCACCTTGGTCAACATGTCTGCGAGATTCTCATTCGTGTGCACCTTCATGAGAGAAATATCACTTTTCTCTATGATATCCCGCACAAAATGATACCTGATGTTGATATGCTTGGTATGAGCATGGTGAATTTGATTCTTAACCAAATAAATCGTACTCCGACTATCGCATAATAAGTTCACAGTATGCTGCTCAATCCCCAAATCATCTAGAAGACCCCACAACTACAATGCTTCCTTCGCTCCCTCCGCCATAGCCATGTACTCGGCCTCTACAGTAGAAAGTGTCATTGTAGCTTATAACATCGATCGCCAACTAACTGGAGCCCTATGTATGCTGAATACATAACCAGTAGTAGATCCTCGTCTATCTAGATCACCCGCGTAATCCGAGTCCACAAACCCGTCAATCTGACATGTATCTCCACCAAAGCATAAACCGTATCAGCGGTATCCTTCAAGTACCTCAGGACCCACTTTACCGCTTCCCAGTGCGCCTTTCCCGGATTCGCCATGAACCTGCTGACCACACTAATTGTCTGTCAAATATCTGAGCGTGTACACACCATTGCGTACATCAAACTGCCAACTGCACTAGCATAGGGGACACGTTCCATGTGTGCCTTCTCTTCCACTGTAGTGGGTGATTATTTATCTGAGAGTCTAAAGTGTGGAGCCAATGAAGTCAGCACCGACTTAGTACTTTGCATCCCGAACCTTGCAATAACCCGCTCTGTGTAGCCCTTCTGACTCAAGAACAATCGCTGATTCACTCGCTCTCTTCTAATCTTCATACCCAGTATTTTTCTTACAGCGCTCATATCCTTCATCTCAAACTCTTTACCAAGTTAAGATTTCAGCCTATATATCTCCACCCTGCTCTTAGAAGCAATAAGCATGTCATCCACATACAAAAGAAGATAGATATAATCACCTCCACGAAGATTTTGAATGTAAACACAACAATCATAATCGCTTCGGAAAAAACCATGCTTTAGCATGAAGAAGTCAAATCGCTTGTACCACTGCCAAGGAGACTGCTTCAGTCCATAGAGTGACTTCCTCAAGCGACACACATGATTCTCCTTGTCCTCAACCTTGTAGCCCTCAGGTTAATACATGTAGATCTCTTCATCTAAGTCTTCATGCAAGAAGGCTGTTTTAACATCAAGTTCCAGCTCAAGATCACCATGGGCAACGATACTCAATAGCACCCGAATAGAAGTGTGTTTCATCACCGAAGAAAATATCTCATTGTAATCCACACCCTCTCTTTGTGCAAATCCCTTAGCCACTAGCCTAGTCTTATACCTTGTACCACCGAGCTCTGAAGGATCCTCTTTTCTTTTATACACCCACTCACAACAATAGCTTTTTTTCCTACGGGCAATGGGACCACCTCCCATGTTTGGTTTTTCTGAAGAGATTCTATCTCCTCCTCCATCGCAGCCAACCAACTCTCACTATCATTGTCCCGAATAGCTTCTTTGAAGGTGACCAGCTGATCATCCTCTACCGAGAGTGCGTATTCTACCAAATTAACCTGTCCATAATACTTTAAAGGTTGATCAGACCCCAGCTTAAGTACCTGCTTGTATGTTCGCCTTGGCCTAGTGGAAGCTAAACTATCCCTGAGCTGCTGTTGTTGTAGTGCTTGTATATTTTCTTACTGAACCTCCTCCTATTCAAGCTCATCATCTTAGTGTCTTTAATTTCTTACTTGTCATATTTTCAACCATCGCCTTTCACTTCTTAAATGCCTCGAATATCTCATTCTTATGCTTAAGAAAATAAATCCAACACACCTCGAATGATCATCTATGAATGAGACAAAATACCTGAAACCACCCTTGAAAGTTGTCTGAGCCGGACCCTACATATCTGTGTGCACATAGTCTAATATACCTCTGCTCTTGTGATTGTTTTTCAAGAATTAGACCATGTACGCCTTCCCATACACACAATCATCACAAAAATCCATGCAAGGTTTCTTCAGATTCTTCAACAAACCCTCCTTAACAAAAAGATCCAGACCCTTCTCTAACATGTGCCCAATCCATCTATGCCATAACCGTGTGTGCTCACATGGGTCTCCATCACTTCATTTAGTTCCAACTGTAGCATCTCCCGTCACCGTCATACCTGAGAGAGTGTATAAATTACCGTGACGAACACCTTTCATCACTACTAGGGAACCACGAACAACCTCTTCACTCTGTTCTCTGTAACAATCCTACAACCACCGGAGTCCAATGCACTAACTGAGATAAGATTTTTTCACAAGCCGGGAACATGCCTCACATCCGTCAAGGTTCGAACCACTCCATCATGCATCTTGATCTTGATATTACCTAGCTCTACCATTTTACAAGCATGGTTGTTCCCCATTAATATGGTTCCACCATTAATGCTTCTGTAGGTAGTAAACCGCTTTCTATTTGGGCACATGTGGTAAGAGCAACCTGAATCAAAAATCCACTTCCCAGATATCCTCACCACCTGTGACGACATAGCATTCCTTCTCGCTCCCTTCCTCTGAAACATAGCTCGCTTGTTCCTTATTTTTTCTCTTCTCAGTCTTATTGTTATTCTTCTTCTCACCTACTCTCTTGTTAAGACAATCAACTTTGAAATGCCCTAGCTCACCGTATTTGAAACATACCCTTCCCGCAAGAGATCTAGATTTTGATCTAGACTTTCATCCCTTGCCTTTTCCTCGCTCATTGCCCCTTCCTCTAGCAAATAGTCTCTGAGCTTGCTCCTTGTTACTACTAGTGGCCATGTCACTAGTTATAATTTTTCGAAGATCATCCGCCAGAAGCGCCATTCTAGTCTCATACATCATCAAATTGTCTCCTACAAGCATCAATATTTATACCAGGTTCTCATAAGACTTCGGTAAAAAAAGAAGTAGCAGAAGTTCTTGATCCTCATCTTCTACTATCACATCAATGTCCTTCAAATCCGATATGATCCTATCGAACTTGTTGATGTACTCTCGGATTGACGAGTCTTCCTTCATTTTATAAGTATACAATTTGGATTTTAAGTAGATCCGATTTGTTAGACTCTTCGTCATGAAGGTACTTTTTAACTTTGACCACATGCTCGCAGCCGTTTCCTCTCCATCTACCTAGAAAACAACATCATTTTCAAGACATAGGATAATCGACACTCGTGCTTCGAGATCTAACTCTTCCCAATCCTCATCGGACATCTCTTTGTACTTCTTCTCTTTTCCTACCAAAGTCTTGTGTAATTTCTGCGAAATCAGCAAAATTTTCATCTGCATTCTTCAATAGGAAAAATAATTCTTCCGATTGAATTTTTAAATCTCGTACTTTCCAACTTTAACTATTTTACTTGTAGACGTCATTCTCCGCTTGTATTAATAAAACTGCTTCTCTCAGGAATTTCAACAAATACTTTATATTTACCACACAATAATCAAGCACTACCTCAGATCAGAAATTTTATCACCTCCAATTTGAATAAATGGCTCTGATACCAATTGTTGGACGCAGAGTCACGTCCTCACGCCGCAAAGCGATATCACCCGAGAGAAAGCCCTGGTTTTTGCTTTCACAAAAGCTCAAGTCAACCTTTATATTCCCGCTTCATAAAGGAAACAAGAACAAAAATGAAATATCTTAACACAGTGAGATATACACTCTTCCTCTCAGCAGTTCTAGGACTGAATGTCGAGGGAACCTACAAGCAATAGCCAACACACAGTTTAATACACGAGATTTACGTGGTTCGATAAACTTTCTTACGTCCATGGGAGGGGGGTTTTACTATGAGGAGAATACCAAACTTGTACAACTCACAATCTCTCTTCTTTTTTTCTCTTCTCACTCACTCTTCTCACTTCCTCTCCACACCACTTTTTCTTTTCTTCCCCACAACTTCTCTCTTCATCAACTCTCCTATTTATAGGCAAAGAAAAGAAGACAAGAGAGTATGAGTGAGCATGTGGGAAGCATGAGTGAGCATGGGGTGGGGGGGGCATGGCGGGTTCCACCATCTCTTGTCCCACCATCCCACATTCACAATATCTTTACCATGTTGCCTTCACCATCATAATTTCCACAGTTGTACATATGCTACATGTCCAGATACACGTTGTATGCTATTATAGTGATAATCAAAATCTAGGATATCAAAAGAGGTAAACAAAGCTCGAGGAAAATCTTGAAAATGGAGGGTGGGGGTTGGTTTTTTTAGAGGGGGTGTAGGCCTGTCCATCCGGGTCTGGCCCGGGCAAAACCGGAGCCTGGACCCGAGCCCGGTGGCCCCCCGTCCGGCCCGGGTTTTTTTGGTTTTTTATTTTTTTAAAATTTAAAAATCTCTTTAAAATTTAAAATATACATAAAAAATTACAAAAAATTATAGAAAATAAAAAAACAATTATATTATTAATAACTTAAAATGACATAAATTACAAATACAAAAAATTATAAAAATAAAAGATAACAAAAATAACTTCTTTATTAATAATCAGTAAATCTTTTACAAGTATAAATTTATTTTGGAATTCGTCGCATCATAATAGATGAGTACATCCCAACTAGGTTGACACCTACTCACCTATATCACTATCATTTGTAACTGTTTACAAAATAATTCATTACAAATTTAAAGCTAAGAAATAAAAATTATAATTTGATTAATATTATTTAATCTTTATATCTATCTGCTAGTCCAAACTCTTCAAATTTATCTTCAATTCCAGCCATCCGATCGATGCCTTGCGTCCGCTTTTCGTACCTCTACCAATCTTGTAAGCACATCACCGCTTGTACAGTATACGGATCTAAGCATGTCTTGTGGTCATCAATTAAACGTTCTGCTGTGCTGAAAGCGGATTCCGAAGCTACCGTCGAAACCTGTACTGTTAGTAAGTCACGAACAATGGTGGAAATATAGGATATAAAACTGATCTATATACTCTCCACCATTGTAAAATATCTAAAGCATTTTCTTGACATTTAACTAAAGAAGCAGATAAATATTCATCTATTTCAGAAACCTCCAACGATAATCCAAGTCTAAACCCACCAGTTAGCTCAGCTACCATTGCATGCCTATTAAAACTTACACTTTTATCTCGGCTTGAGTTCGAAGGCGCCGAAGTTGCAGATTGTTGTGCAGCTATACTATGTCTAGCTGCGTACTCATCATATAAGGTTTGAAAATAATTTCTAATAGCTAAATGATGAGAAGTAACAGTAATGCTGGATCCATCATCTAACTCTATAACCTGTCCACCATACAATGATTGTAACAAACTTCAAATGCTAATATCCTTCAAACATGGATCAATAAGAACCCCAAAACCAAAAATATGAGGAATAAGTCTAAAATACTTATTAAATTTTCTCTTCATTTGAAAAATTATACTTCCAAAAGTATCATTCATACGATATTTGTTAATTGTTTTTGAATATTTAAAATTTGTAAAGCAGCTAAAGTAATAGTTGGATAATAACAACCAGATAACATAGTAACATCATAAAAAACTTGTAACATTTTATTTAAATTATATATAATTGTCCATTCATCTTCAGTTATTCCATAAGAGCTACCAGAGCTAGAACTAGAAGAAAAATAATTTATAAAATAATTTATAATTTTTTTTATTTTCTATAGCTACACTTAACATTGCATAGGTAGAATTCCACCTATGGTCAATATCTTTTAGAATTAGTCTAGTCTTAATATTTTTTCTTTTACATATTTGTTTCCATCTTTTAAGTTTTTGTTCAGAAGTAGTATGCATATAAGCAATTGTTCTAACCTTTTCTATCATGAGTTTAATTCCAGTAAATGCACTTTGAATAATTAAATTTAAAATATGGTATATACATCTAATATGAAAAAGTTCATCATGACAGGGTAATGACAGAGTTATTTTGAAAAAAATCTACAGCTACATTGTTATTACTTGCATTATTTAGTGAAAGAAAATATTCTTTGATCAATTTCTAGTTTCATAAGTTCTTCAACTATTAAATTGGCTACATTAATACCAGTATCTGACTCTTCAATTACAATAAAAGAAATAACTCTTTTAAATATTTGCCAATTTTCATCAATCCAGTGTGCTGTGACACATAAATAACCTGTTTGTGCTCTAGATGTCAAAATATCAGAAGTTAAAAAAATTTACAGTTTAAATTTTTGAAATAAGAAATTATTTTTTCTTGTTCCGTTTGATAATATTTTAAAATGTCATGTTGACAGGTTTGACGAGATTTTTTTTTAAAAATCGGGATAAAAACCATCTCTAAACAAATCTTCAAATTCACCATCTTCTACTAATTTAAAAGGAAGGTTTTTAAGAATGATAAGCCTGATGACGCATTTTCTGGCTCGGGCAGCGTCATAATTCCAAGTACCGAGACTACCAGAAGAGGAGGATTGAGAAATCATAGATTGCCGGATATCACATTGAGGAGTATGACCTTTGTTGTGTTTTTCTATATGGCGTTTGAGGTGGTTGGTGCTGCTCTTATGATGAGCTTGGAAAGTCCGGCCGCACCATGCACATTTAGTCTTCTGAGTGAGGATCCTGCCGTGTTCATCCTTGGCGACGTCTATCTTCTCAAAAAATTCCACACATAGGATCTCGGCCTTTTAGGAGCTCTTGGTGCAGATTCGTCGCCATCAGATTTGGGATTACCACTGATAGGAGGAGTAGCTGTTGTTGTAGGAGAACTCATTTTAATATTGGTAGGAGATAGATTTTGCTCTTCATAATCAGATCCAGAAGCCATTTCATGAAAGGATTAGAAAGTATAATAGAGTATAAGATTGTATAAGAGAGTATTAGAGAGAAGTAGATGAGTTTTGGTGTGAGGAGAAGAAGTGAAAACTCCACTCTATTTATAGAGGCAGCCTCCTAGGCAAATGATCAAAAAACTCTCACCAAATAGCCGTTTTTTGACCGTTTTAAGGGGCAAAATGGTCAAAACGTAAAAAATGACCGTTGCGGCCTGACCGGGCTCCGGGTGTAGGTCGCCCGGCTTGGTTTGGTTGCCCGGCCAGAACTGTTCCGGGCCGGGCGCTAATGAGGGGACCCGGACCTGGGCCTGGCCCGAGTTTTCGGGCCAACCCCGGGCCGGCGGACTTTTTTGACAGGGCAATTGGGGGGGGGGGGGGGGGGGGGCTATCTAGGTCAATACTTAGGTGGTTAATCTTGACAAAAAAATATAACATATGCTTTGGCTAAATCACAGGTGCTACGACGCATCAATAAACAAATACACCTCTTATAAATAAACAAGATGTTTACAATAATTACACGAACACAATCATACTCCTGGCATTAAAATTTTTCTGAATGAATCAATCATGTAACATGTTACTCCCATTTGACCCTGATTTTGCTTGTGTGCTTGAAATCATAAGTTAAAGCCAGACTCCCATCCATTCTTTTAAGAACAAACCTCTCTACTAACACATAACAACCAAATTTCTTCCAACCCCTTTCCCCTTCATAAAGCTCCAACTTCTCAACCCTCTCCACCTTCTCACCACCAATCCAACCTCCTCTTGCTTCCTCCCATCTCATCCTCTCCCATATCGGTAAGCTCAATCCAAACTCGTTACTCATAGACCCGACGGGTTTAAACCAAACTACCCCATTAACATTCTCAACATCATCATTTACAATTTCCCTACCATTCCATAATGCTGTCTCCCTTTTCACACTAACTCCAACTTCCACCACATTTTCTTTACAGCCGTTATAATTTTCGGTACTATAAATCTCTTCCCAGAATTGTTCGAGTGTCATTTCGTAGAACATGGACCTCTTCATTTGATCTTCCAGTCCCTCGCGTTCCTTCACAAAAACATAAGGGCAATACCATTTGCCAACAACCAAAGAAGGAGAGTATTTTGTCGATATAGGAAAGTTGAGATCGGGCATTTGGATGCGGAGAGTAGTATTGATGCCTAGAGCTTCTCCTAAAGTGTAATGTGATGGCTTTGAAGTGTAGGCCTCCCAACCTTTTCTCCTCAGAAATTTGGGAGGAATCCCATCGGAAGCTATAGATACTGCACGAAAGCAGCCTTTCCTGGAGACAAGACGAAAAGTATCTTCGTAAGGCAAAATCTCAACTTGTTGATAAATATTTCTGTGGTCGAATGGAGTTGGCTCAACGTCGTTCACCAGTGTGCAGAAGCAAAATGTTCTGACTTCTTCCTCATTTGAGCATGTACATGTGTTCCTGCAGATGCAAGTAAAGCATACATATAAGTATATTATTCTAAAATGAAAAATTCGTATGTCCAGAATTTCATACTATTAGTGCCATTTAGGTACACAATATATCAAGTAAAAAATGAACTTGATTAGCGATTATTGCGATTGTATAGTTAATTTGGAAAGAGAAGAATCAAAGAATCTTCAATAGAAAGAGTTTAACACGAATAACACATTATTTTTAAAGCTAAAAACAGCGCGAGATGCCCTATTCAAAAGGTTCATTAAAAGAGCTAATTACTTAACCTAGACTAAAAGTACTAATGGTCAAACAGTTCATACACATGAGGAGGGAGAGCACCAATGTCGTCATAAGTCATAAATGTTTGATCAAAACTAATCTTAGCCAAAACTTAATTTAGAAGAAGCAAGATAAAATCACATGGTCAACAATACTTGTAAATTTTTGACTCATATCAAATCACCAAATTATAATTCACGTCATAATCCTTCACTCATTGATCATAAACTATATATATTCCCCTTCTTCAATTCTTCTAATAATATCATGCTAAGATCCTAATTTCATCCAAAAGAGAGCATGAAATAGAGGCGCTTTTATCACTGTTCAGTAAACGGTGTCTAATGATACACTAAGGAATTACCATGAATTTTTATTGATTTAACACATAACACCAACATTAAATTCTTTCTTATTTCTAGCTTCCGGGTGGAAACGAACAAAATATCTAAACAAATAAGTCATTAATCATTCATCTAACTATTCAGTTATATTCGATTAGGTAATTCGTTCGACAGTAAACAAATAGTTTTAGTATTCAGTTCATAGAAGGATAGAATTTAACACGGCTGTATTTAGAACAGGATAACCGAAACCAAGCATTTACCGACCAACACGCTTACCCTTTACGTCTCCCGCGAGATCTGACGACATAATACCGATTCGAAGACAGAGGCTGATCAACAGCCGGAATAAAGTAGACATTATCACGGTAAGTTCTCCGACTTTCTCCACCGCCTGTACTATATCTAACTTTGATCATCTTGTTCTGTGGGAACGGCGTAGTAAACAACCTCGTTGTCCACAACATACCCCAACAGCATGTGGCCTGCTCCTCCGCAGCTGCGTCCTCGATCACCAGGATGCCGGAGCCGGGCCCCTCTGGTGGCGGCTCGGCCATGGCGGCCGGGGAGTTGTAGTAGTGTGAAAGTGGCCTCGTTACATACATTTTTTGTCCAACAGAGTTTCGTAGTTTTTTGATGTTTATAAGTATTTAAATAGATCTATTGAAGGTCAATTCAGGGTTTTTTTGTGTGTGGAGATGAGGTTTTCATAGGGATTAAGGAGTTGATTAGTATGCAGAGGAGGAGAAGTTTGCTTGTTCAATGTTGTGTGATTGGCGATGACCGTTGACAAACGAGTAGAGCAAGCTGGATTAGTGATTTGTCTAGTTTTGATTGGGCAAGTATTTAACTCTTGATTCCTGACAGTGACGGTGATTAACCCCCCAATCTTGACCTGGTCTCTTTATTTCTTCCTTCCTTAAAAAAAAAGATTTTCGGAGTGGAATTGACCTCGTTTTCGAAAAAACTTTTTTGACCAAACAAAATTTCCTTTGAGTAAAGAGCAGGGTTTAAAAAAAGAGAAAAAAGAGAGCAAGGTTTACGTCAACACTGATGATAGAAGTATGAGAAAATTGCTTGGAGGAACTTCCAAAATTAATGTTATGCATCCTCCTCCCCAGCCAAAAAATTCATGCTTCCCAGCCCTTGAACTGAAACTTTAGTGCAACTATCCCCTAATACTGTAGAAACCCACTATCCAATAAAGCTATTTTAAAATTACCCTTACCATTAAAAAAAAAACCACAACCTCTACAACTACTTTTTCTTATCACATTCTTCTTCTCAAGATCCCACTCCTTCACCACCACCAAGGAGGATCCTGACCGTCGACACCGCAAGCTGTCCATCATAGACCCCTACACCTTTGATCCATCTTCGTCGACGCTCCTTGATTGTCTTCGCTCCTTCGTCACCCCCTATGGCCAAAATAAGAAAGCTCGTCGTCTTCGCTCCGACAAGGACCCCGCTGACTGCAAGCTCGACGTCTGCATCCTCGACAAGGAGACTAGTACTGACCCCAAGTCCCTCTTCATCATCCTATTTCTATTTCCGTTTCTAATTAATTTCTCTCTCATTGCAGACTACGCAAAAATCATCCTCAAGGTCCGTTCTTTTTCCTACAAATGAGTGTCTTTTAATTCTTCAAACTACGTCGGATTGGTTATGCTTATTACTTTCACTTGTGTATTTTGTATGCCCACAAAGTGTGTTTGTTGATATGCCTAGCTCTCAATTACCTAGTAGAATTTACAATTCCTGTAAAATTGATGATAATTATTTTCTTAACTTTTACTTCTTTAGATTAGTGTTTCACGTGTCATGGTTATATTGTCAAGATCAAATAGAAAATATCTAGACTCCATTTTCTCTTTAGTCTAAATCCGGTGAAGCTTTGTTGCATCCTAATCAAATATATGACAAGATTGAATTTGTGATAAAATCATTCGGCTTCATAACTAGTCAGTTATCTTGTCAAAGACATTGGGAATTGAAAATGGTTTTCTAAACAAATTGTTGGAATAGTAGGAAAGGTCAACTTTCTTATGATAGGCATTGGGGATTAGTTACCTTAATTGGCAACATAAGCAAAATGAAAAGGAAATTAGTATAAGATGTTTGCATTGCATTGGCAAAAAACTTAGTACATAAAAAGTTGTTCTTCCCATACCTTCATACATGCAACATTGAGAATTCATGTAATGCTAGTTAGGAATTAACCAAGGGGACAACAACTATGGTGCATTAGTCCTTATTTCTTTTACATGTAAAATTTATGTTAACAAAACTAACTTTAAGTATAAATGAATAAACAATAAATTAACAAAATAAATAAGTACAGGAAATGTGTAGGTGTACTCATGTGTATATTTCTAAATTCATGTATCTTGGCTTGAACTTCATCTTTTTTGTTTAATGATGTTTCCCAAATTCTGGGGAATTGGCTTTGTGTGTGACGTCTAATGAATTAAGCCCAAAGTTTATAAACCAGAAAAACGGAGAATTCTTAGAATTAGACAATTAATGTCTTTTGTCATTCCTGCACCATCCGACACTCTCTATTTTTTACAACAAATGCTGGTGTTATAAGACATTTATACATTCTGTGTGACATATACGCTTTGTCGGTGACATATGTGTGTCTTATGTGATATTTATACATTTTGTTGACATAGACTCCTTATCAGTGATATATGCTGGTGTTAAGTGAATATATACATTATGTGTGACTTATACTCATTATTTGTGATAGTTCATCATTTTCTGTGATACGTAAATGTTATATGTGATGTTTTTGTATCACCTGTGACTTTTACACATTCAATGTGATACATAATCTTGTTTGTTGTTGTATATGACTGTTACTTTACCTTTTTTCTATTTAGGTGCGATTATGGCATACATGCATATTTATACATCAAAGCGATTCTAGAAGGAAATGAGGCCATGGATATTGAAGCTTTACAAAAGAGTATGAAATGTTAAGGGCAGGACTTGCTGCTCAAATTATATGTGAAAGCCGAGAATTAAGAAGCTGGGATTGAAATTAGATGTAGATATTGCTGAATATCTTTTATATTTTGGGGATAATGATATCCCATTGATTGAGTAGAAGTGTTAGACAAACACGTACAACATAATTCTATGTTGGATATGACTAATTTCTTTGTAAATTTTGAGACTTATGGTGTCAATGATGAAATGTGCATTTGTGATCACTCCATAAACTTTTCTTTAGCGTATTACATAGAATCTGAAGGTATAAAGCTTACAGGTATCACAATTAATACTAACAAGTCACATAAACACATTTAACACATAAATGTCACAACAAAAATAATAAAAGTAACATATAATAGTCAACAGCCCCAAAAGAGCTTTAATTCTACTAAGAAACGCTAGTCTTGAATAGGTTCAGTGCATGTGGGTTGGTTATGTCCTTCAGTGTGACACCTTGAGCATTTAATTGGACGTGTATTCTCAGATTGGTTGTTGTACGTCTATTGTTACTTCTTTCACGTCTCTTTGTCGTCTTGGGGGAAATATGCTAACTGCTTTATTTGTGACATCTAGCTCATTGTAATTTGGAACAGGAAAGAGAATGGGTTCATAACTTTTCTTGAAAGTTTCAGTCATCATGAACCAATCGCAATACGGGTACACATCTCTACACATAAAGTTAATAGCAGTACATACACATGTTTACTGGTACACATCATTAACTTCTACTGATTTTTGAGTTGATACCTCAAAGATTTCAGCAAACAGAAAGTGTTCTCCCCACACAAATTCAACTATTGAAAGATTCAGCAATATTGAACGTGATATGATTATATATGTAAATAAATATCATATGTATCAAACAGAAATTCACTATCACAAAGTACAACAATGTGTCACATACAACCAAGAAATGTCACAAGGAACAACAAATTATCATAGAATACAGTCAAAAGTCACAGTCAATAGAGTAATATCACATGCCGCTAGTAAATGTCACACATTACAGACAAGGGTCGCATATAAAAGCATAATGTCACATGTAAAGAACAATATCCTACATCACTTGAAAAACCCCTGTATGTATGCATTATAGGACGCAAATAAACGCTTGAATCACCTTTCTTCTTGTTCAATGATAACGACACTTATTGGGTTATTTCCATCACATTTATTTCGTACATTTAATTGATGATTAAAAGTACAAATAACTTGTTAAATGATGAATAAGTTCTAACCATCACATGTAAGACGAGAATGTTACATATAAGGTCTAAAAATCACATTTAAGACCAAAATGTCACATATGATATCATACTGTCACATTTAAGGTTGAAAGCTCACATATAAAACCTAAATGTCACATATGACGTCTAAACATCACATATTATACTTATACGTCACATAACATTCTGAAAGGTTACATTTAAGGTTAATGGATCACATTTAAGGTTAACAAATTAATGGACTAACCAGGGTAGTAAACCATATGAGTGCCTTGCTCAACCAAATATTTGGCCTTTTGCTGTCTCTTTAGCACGTCAAGCTTTAGAATAACTAACTTTTAAACCATATTGAGAGTGCAATTTCTTTCTAATATTAGTTAGATTGATAGATGAACGGCTTTTCATAATTGATTGTAGCGTAGTCGCAATTCACCTTCTCGATGCTCTAGAATGACCAGTTGTACTGTTATGTTGTCTACAAGTATATTGAGGAACTAATTTTTTATAGCAAAGGCTGACACATGGCTCAATGGTGGAGCGTAAAGCACCCATATGCATTTTTTCTGAACATGTAATTAGCACGAATGCATTTTAGCTCATTGTTAACATATCTAAAGAGAACTTCTTACCTATAGAGTAGTATATAAGAGTAGTATATAAGAGTCACTTACTATGTCATCCATTATCCATACATACTCTCCTTGAGGATTGTCATTTGGGATCCTCTCTGATTCATGGATATGCTCTGATAACTGTGAGTTTATAATAAGAAGACTGCAAGTTAAATATAACATATATATAAGTCACATGTGGCAATTACAAAAAACTGTTAACTTGTATATGTCACAAATAAAGCCGATATGTCACGTGCAATATCTATACGTCACATATAAGACGTAAACACCATAGTTCCCATTATAACATGTATACATAATCTGAAAACAATCATTTGACTATTTACTTAAACTCTGTTTATGTTCCTGTTTCTATCCCTATGGCATGTGTGGATTCTTCATCTCTTTCAGTAACAATCATGATTATCATATTTATCCCCATTGAACAATGATAATCTATCATGTTTATAATATCTTCATCTTTTAGAAGCTTAAACGAGATTGAGAAACTTCTCGAGAGAGTAATTTATCAATAAACTTTCATACTGTACTTTTAAATTCTCTATAGCATGCATCTTCAACTCAACTAAACTTGTTGTAGAATTGACTTTAATGAGGGTTGCATTGGTATTTAGCGAAATCGGACATATTAAAGATTCTTTCATTTTGATTGTTGGAGAAGTTAAGAGGAAAGAGTTAAGAACATTTTGGTTATTGAAGGTTGTTGAGTAGAATCTAATGAGGGAAGAAAATATTACATTGAAATGGGGCATTATTTGGATGGAACTTAGTATGTTTCCCTCCAATTTTTCGTTGAGGGGCTACCTAATGAGACAAAAAATTTTGACACTCTATTTAAGAGTACAAAAGGATAAACTGGACAATACTTCAAAATATAGTATATGTAGTTTATACAATGTTGGGCTAGGGGTGTTTTAACATGGAAACTTGGGTCAAGAGCTTAAATGGGTTTGACTCTAGTCAAGGGTGGAGAGTGCATAACTTTTTTAAAACTCGAAGCAATTTTCCCTAGAAATATTTATAAGAACATAGTAGGCATCAATCATAATGAGAAGTTATGGTAACATCTTACAATAGAAAGGAATTTAATAGTCGATCATGAAAGAGTTTCTCGTCGATTTTTTTATTGACTGAACGTACAGATTTTTCTTGTTGAGAATCCTAGTATTGTGGTCTGGGCATATGAATCATAAGCATACAATGAAGAGGTTGTTAATTGGTTAAGCCGATAACCAGTGAACCTAAAATGCAAAATGATAGCAATTATGACCGAGTGCTAATCTGGATTAGGATACTGAACCAAACCTGAGAGTGAGTTTAATTAGGATACTGGATACTGAATCTTAAGTATTAGGTCGTTATTGAAGAGGGTCCTAGGCTCATAAAAGGGTTAAGTACTACCATGCTATCATTATCTGAAAGCCAACGATCACCAATCAATTTGACCCAATCTTTGAGCTCCTCATCTCTATCTGCTCCTAAAAACTAGGAACACCATAATATGGTGTTGGAACAGCACTTTGATATACTTGGGAGAGATTAGCACACAAATTATTGAAAATTTTGTTACTTAGGTCATTCCAGGGAATCCATCAAATGGCAGTGCAACTAATAGCCCGAAGATGGATACTTATGTTCTCATGGCTGAACAAGACTTGTATTTGTAATATCAAAATGATGTTAAGTTTTTCCATGTATCTCAAATGGTACACAGAAATCTTAATGCACGTGAAAGAAAGGAAAGAACACAATGGTAACATATTAAGCACTCTAATTATCAAATTCTTTCCCCATCACATTTAGCCTCCCCAAACGTTATAAATTCACACCCATTTGCTTCTAATTTTGTTAGTGTGCTTAAACTCACAAGTCAAAGCCACACTTCCATTCATTCTTTTGAGGACAAACCTCTCTACTAACAAATAGCAATCGAACTTCCTCCACTCCCTCTCCCCTTCATAAATCTCCTCTCTTTCCACCCTCTCCATCTTCTCGCCACTCACCCAACCTCCTCTCTCTTCCTCCCATCTCATCCTCTCCCATATGATCAAATTCAATCCTAAACCATTCCCTACTGAATTAACAGGCTCAAAATATATAAATCCATCTTTCATCTCAATATCACCCTTCACATTTTTCCTCCCATTCAGCAATGCAATCTCTCTTATAACATTAACACCCACCTCCACAACATTTCCTTCATGACAATCATTTTCACAAGCATATATCTCTTCCCAATATTGCTCTAGAGTCATTTCATAGAACATGGGCTTCCTCATTTTGTCATTCAATATGTCACCTTCCTTGACAAAAACGGAAGGGATGTACCATTTTCCCACAACTATGGAAGAAGAAAATTGATCGGGCATTTGACTGCGGAGGATTGAGTTTAGACCTTGGGCTTCGCCTAGAGAGAAGTTGGATGGCTCAAAAGCATAGGCTCGCCAACCTCTTGTTCTCAAGAATAGTGGAGGTATTCCATCAGAAGCTATGGACTTAGCATAGAACCTTTTTCTGTGAGTTTGGATTATCTCAACTTGTTGGTAGATATCGTTGTGATCAAAAGTAGTAGGCTCGATATCATGTGGCAATGTGCAGAAACAGCATGTCGTTGCACCCTCCTGTTTCGAACATGTGCAAGCTTTCCTGCAAATGTTATTGAAACATAGTAAGAGGATATTTTGTGAAGCTTCAACTTAGACTATATGTTCGAGATGCATATACTATCAACTCAAATTTAAAAAACATGCACCTTGAATGCTTTTTATGTGTTTTAGTCATGTCAAGGGACACAAAAAAAGGTTTACGATATAGGTCCTCAGATTGTTGTAGTAAATCACATTAACTGTACTTTTTCAAGTCGGAATTTAAATTTGACTCGATAGTACCTGCATTATGAAAACTATCTATATTAGTCCAATTTAACTAGAAGAGAGGCAGGATATTTACCCCTTTCTCTTTCCATGTGCTCTAATAACATAGTACCGATTTGACGACAGAGGTTGATCAATCACGGGAACAAAGAAAACGTCATCACTATACGTCTGATGAGAGAGCCCAAGCCTCGTAGTGTACCGAACTTCAATCATCTTATTCTGTGGAAACGGCAGATCATGCAGCCTATAGGTATTAAACAGACCCCAGCAACACGCTGCTCTCTTCTCTGTGGTCTGTTCATCGTTAACCACCAGTATACCGGAGCTCGGCCCTTCGGGTGGTGGCTCTGCTGCAGCGGTTGGGGAGTTGTAGTAGAGGGAGAGTGGCCTTGTGACGTACATTTTTGTTCGGAGTCGGGCTTTTGAATTTAGGTGAATGGGGTTGCTTGTTTGTGAATTGAGTGTTTTTGTAGGGTTTTGGAGGATGTGAGGATTATGGGCTGCAGTTTCCTTGGATGGTAGGCTTGCGGGGGACTTTGGAGGAAAACTTCAAAGTTGACCAGGTCTGATGTGTCCACATGACAGTCAAGGAAACGGAGAGTTTTTGTTTGGTCAGAGCATAGCACTCTATAAAATCATATAGGGAATTATGCAGATTACGAAGAGTGTCTTATTTTTAATTTTAAAGTTGATTGTACTGATATCTTAGCTGTTTGCATTGACCTTCCATTGATCACGCTGGTTTTCTGTATTGATCGCACTGATTTAGACTTGAAGATCAAGCATTCCCCAGTTGATCCAGGTACCCACAAATTAATCTTGAATGATTAAAATGCATTTCAGATTGTCGCGCTAAATAGACAGTTATGATTTAATCAATTGTGGCGGAGACCGCACGTGCTAATAAATGAAGCAGAGTAGAGGTGAGGATTACAAGAAATGATCATTTCAAGGATATAGTTCTGAGCAAGTTACCCGATTCACTTGCTCAATTATGCGGGCAATGGTTTCTTCCACGGCTTTGATTAGTTTGATTGCTTACCTACTTAAGGTTAGACTAGGTCCAACACTGAAATTGATGTAATAATTAGTCCCTCTCAGCCAATCCCTTTCCCGGTAAACATAATCTAGAGTTCTATCACGTTGCAAGTTTGCATCGAAAAATGAATATCATTGGTACCAAGAATAAATTTGGTCCTTGATAGTGATGTGCTACATCTTAATGCTCTCCAGTAGAAAATAGTCCCGTCTAACCTATGTGAAAATGGTTTCCTTTTGAATGCATGGACGGAAATGAGTCAATCTCACTAGCAGGGATGAAAGATGGTCCTTCGCACCAAGGATACTCATATTACTGGATATATATGAATAACTTACATTAAAATGTCGACTTTCAGTAACAGACAATTGAAATATTCAAATACATGTCAACATGAAAACGTACTACTAGATATGAAAGTTGTAGTGATAAACATGTAAATTTAAATGGAATACGAAGTTGAGGCAAAATTTGGATACATTTGAACTCTTTACTTCGATGCGTGATGTTGTCCCATGCTATGATTCCCAGGAATTATATTTAGAGCAATACTTATCATCCACAAGTATGATTCTGGAAATCTATAATAATCTCAATAGCCCACGCTCTTTAAGACCTTCAGGCTTCAGCTATTGTAAATATCATCCTTACCAGCAGTACACAGCAGCTAAGTGCCTCAGGCATTCCTCCCCATACAGAACTTTGTCCCCTTTGAATCTAAAATTTCAATGCTTTTTCCCCCATTCATATAGCACATAACGGAGTTGTTTGAAGCCTGTACAAGTTCTTCATAAAGAACCCGATATGTAATAATTAGCAAAACACAACTACGAAATGCTCACAAAATATTTGCAAGATAATAGAATAATTCTCAGGAACAATGTAAGACAGAATGAAGTACCAACAAGCTTGAAAGGATCAAGTGATATGCGAAGTGTGGAAATGAGTTCCAAGTGTGGAAACGAGTTGCATTTTCATTAAAATTTCTTTGTTGAGTCTTTTGAACACTGCCATAGAAACGCTTCATATGGTCTGTGGGACTGTTAATCCACTCCAAATATATATTTTCTTCATAGAAAGAGGAACAGGAGAGAGTAACAGTAAGAAGAAGATTATTGCTATTTATGGATCAGATATGTACCACAGGCTGATGGGTGGACCAGTTCAGAGGTCATAAGACGTTAATTTAAGTTTCTTCCTGAACAAGGTCTAGATCAAATGGAACCTGGCTTTAGGCAAGTACAAGAGAACTCTGGTTGCTAATATAATTGAGTAATGGATCTTCAGGTATCCAAATCTTACAGCGGACATAAAGGATTCAATGTTTTTGCGTTATTCTTCACAGAGATATCTGGATTTTTTTTATTGAATATGAAATTTGCTGTACAGATATTCGATAAGTTAATATCACATCAGTTCCCCATGACTCAACGCTGACGAGCAAGGAAGTCGAAGTTCAGACAAGTTTGCTAGCAATTGATGATCTTGGAAAGATTATTGGGAAATGTCATCTGGTTTTCGGAATTTTTTTTGAACCCCTCCATTTTAGGAGGTATACATTTTTTATGTATTCCTCTCTCCGTTTTCAGCCCACTTTCGCATCCTTCTGATTACTCTTTTCATTGGTCTAGTCATTTGACATGACTTTCCTCCCACTTTGATATGC
Organism: Asparagus kiusianus; assembly: GCA_022839385.1. NCBI lineage: Eukaryota > Viridiplantae > Streptophyta > Magnoliopsida > Asparagales > Asparagaceae > Asparagus > Asparagus kiusianus. Next base: position 429,405 of record BQKN01064936.1, on the reverse strand, counting down.
AAGATTTATGCAGTTTTACCATTATAATCGTGCACTGTAACACAGTACCATGGAAACTAAAACAGTATCAACTGCTAACACAAAAATCAAAAGAAGAATAACATTAAGAAAACAATTTCACTACCATTGACGAAAACATATATACAGGAGAAAATCAATACCATTGAAATATTGAAGGTGCTTCCAAAACATAGAAAATTGGAATATAAATGATAGTACTTTGCCATACCACACGAATATTTGATATTAGAATCATAAAGGAAAAAAAATGTATTGCCTCTGATTTGCCAAGACAGAGAAACATCCAGGGTTAAAAAGAGAATGATACATGAAATGATGAAGCACTATACATTCTTCCCTTTGACATTTTAAAGCTTATTGTGAAAAAAAGGAAAGAATTCAAACTAGGATTTCTTTTGCTCCTAAAATCAAGATGAGCATAATATCTGTGCAGATCTCAGGACAGGCAGGATGAATTTGAACATAGTTGTAGAATGATTCTAGCTAAAATGGTCATTTAATTAGACAATAGTTTAGGTATAAGCTTTGAGAAAATTTATCGTTTTGGATATAACAAAAGAATTTGAAACAAGGTAGACCATACAAGCAGTTCAAGTTTCCACTTCTCTATTTGATTCAATATCACGTCAGACAGTTGAGTAATTAGTGTAATCACATTAAATTTCACGTAATTCATACCTTAACATAACTCCAATCAGCTCAAAGTTTGGTAGCCCATAAGGCCTTGTAAATCATTTTCTCTCATTCCACTCTTTCCCACTAAAGTAGGCATCCAGGGAAAAAGTTTTCCCAGGCCCTTGCTTATGGAACTTGGAGTCGATTGCTTATAATTAATCCCAAACTTTGCTCTTTCTACCGCCTCCATGATGTCTTCTCGAACCACTACATCACCACCTATGCAACAAAAGTTTTTTTAGAAACACCCATGCAACAAAAAGTTAATGATCCTAAAAGTGCATTAGTGCTAACATGTGTTGGCAATCGAATTAAAGAATAGTAACTATACAAGTTTAGAAGCTTTCGCAGTATAAAAGATCATTTGGAGGCATTTGTTCTCAGATCTTGTAAATACTGCATAAAATCAGGTGTTTGGTTACTCATAATACCCCTAGATGCTGAACACATAAAAGCCAATATATTCAAAATCCTATGGATGGGTATATAGGGATTCCATCTACAATTCATTGCCAAAAGCGAACCAGACAACAAATGATTTGATTTGAAATAATTAAACCCTTACTGAAGTGGTGAGCTGGTCAAGGCCGTAAAGTTTGATGAGATTATTTGTTTGGTCATGAAAATAGTGAATTATAATATGCAAAAGTCTGACACAACTTTGATTAACGTTTACAAGTGTTAGAATATAAAACTATAACCCCAACCCTCACCATAACTTAGGAGTTTTGGTATAGTGGCAGCTACTTTACGATGTATCAAAGCAACCCAAGTCCAAATCCTTCTAGCCACAAATTTAACATGGATTAAATATAATTTGATACCGCTGCATACGTGAGTTCGGGTTTTAGCCTATAAAACAGCACTCTCCTGCGAAAGCATGTTAGAATATAAAACTCATTGCAATCCTTACCGCAACATCGGAGTTTTTGTATAGTGGCAGGGACTTAAGAGTACTAAGACAACTGTTGTATTCTTGTGTCAATATACCATCAGTCAGCACATTGATATCAACTGTCATGGGAATATTCTGAGTCATAAATTATGAACCCTAAATTGCAAAAGGATGAAACCGCATCCTTTTAGCCGCTATAGCTTCTTGAAGTTCTTCATAATAAATATATTACTTTATGATGCTTGTCATATGTAAACAGGAAGCTTTGACTTCATGGATTTGGTTCCTAATTAACCTCTACGAAACTTAGTCACTTAGCACATATTTTCATCCATTACAGCACTACTTGCAATTAAGATACATGTAAACAAGAACAAGAAACAAGAAACTTGATAGATACACAACAATGGTCTTTTAAGTCTCACCTCTTCTAGCAGCCAGCAAAGCAGCCTCATTAACAATGTTGGCTAAGTCAGCACCAACAAATCCCGGAGTTAGAGAAGCAACAAGATTACAAATTATCTGAGGTTCCTCCTCTAAAGGAACATTTCTTATATGCACAGCCAAAATCTTTCTCCGTCCATCAAAATCTGGTTCTCCGACCAAAACTTTCCTTGAGAAGCGACCAGGTCTGCAGAGAGCTGAATCTAATGCTTCAGGCCGATTGGTTGCCGCAATTACAATAACTTTTGTGTCGGATTCAAAACCATCCATTTCTGTCAACAACTGAAAGGAAACATAAAGCAAACAACATTCAGAAAACACAAACCTATAAAGAAATAGCTAATAGAATAAGGGTATCACAAACCCCCATGGTATTTGCAGAAAACCCCTGAACTTAATAAATCAGAGAGAACCCCTGAACTTGTCTCAACTTAAGTACCATAACCGAAGGCAACTAGTTTAAGTTGTCATGTGCCTCGTACATGACATGTTTTCGATAATCTTGCTCTCATGTACCATTTACTTTTGTTTGAAAGAACGCTTTTCAGGTTAGGGTGGGTAGATAGTAACTATTGTAGTTTAGACTCATCACCCTTCACGCTAATGTGTTTGTGGCAATCTCCATAGGCTTGTTTATTTTGAAACTTCAGGCGGTTTCCCAGATTTATAAAGTTAAGGTGGATTTTCTGCAACAACCTCGAAGTTTAAGGGGATTTTGTGAAATTGAAGCTAAAAAAATATGGAGTGAATTTGAAGATAGAGTACTTGCCTGGTTTAATGTTTGATCACGTTCATCATTAAAACTTCTACCACGTTTGCCTCCCACTGCATCAAGTTCATCAATAAACACTATTGATGGAGAACATTTTTTCGCAACATTAAAAAGGTCTCTAATGCGTGCTGCTCCTCTTCCAACAAACATCTCCACAAACTCACTTGCAGAAACAGAGAAGAAAGGAACTCCAGCTTCTCCAGCTACTGCCCGTGCTAGTAATGTCTTTCCTGTTCCAGGAGGACCCACAAGCAGAACACCTCTTGGTAACTTTGCTCCTAACTTGTGATATTCTATTGATCCTTGTAAACACGAAACTATCTAAAAAAGAGCAAAATATACTTCAGATAACAAGATAAGCATGATTTGAAAAAAACAAAATGAAGTTTTCATATAAAGTGTTCTGCATTTTTCTATTTTCCGGATAAATGTTAGCTGAAGCAAACTAATTTTTAGACGATGAGACTGCATAAACTAATATACAAATTTAGAGCAAACTAATTTAAGATCTGCTGAAATTAATGACTTAAACAACTAAATCATATGGTAATCTGTAGAGAATGAGGCACTAGTATGGTATCAGAGCTTCTTGATGCAACTACTGAAAGAATAGTGATCAGTAACATTACATCTTATATAGTAAGGCCTCGATGATGGGCTGTGAACCACTTTTGAGTATTGGCATCGAAAGATAAACCTATTATATCTTGGATGCTACAGCATATGTGGAAGCATTGCATTCCATTCATTCTCTATATCAGCCTATATTGACATGTGCAATGCTAGACACCAAAAAGTTAAAACATGCCAATATCCACCATTTGCATTTTCATTTTTGATGTAGAAAGAGTTTTGGTCTTTAAATATGTCAAACAATTCAATATTCATAGTTATCCTTATATTCCATGTTGATGTTTAAGTTCACATGATTGATGTGGTCGCCAAGAAAAATGAATATGTCATATTTGGGATATTATAACAACATCCAATAGTATTAAATTTTGCTATTGTCATATAGCTTACCTAAACTGGATGCAATATTACAATAATGAAAGAAAAATATAAGAATACAAAAATAATTGGGGAAACACATACAACTTTAGGAAATTCAATCCAAGCATTGTTATCAAAACAACATTTGTAGATTTTTAATCTAATGTCTCGAAAAGAGCATGTAGAACACCCATTATTCAGTCTGCACCACAAGCTATGCACATCTACAAGCACATAGATGGCAAGATGTACTATGTTTTCTATGTGAATGAAATGCAATTGAAGTTGATAATATATTCAAGATCCGTGATTGGGAACAGTAAGGAGCTCTTCTAAATATCAAATGTGCTAACTATTATTCCATCCAATAGAGATAAGCATCGACTCACATTTCTCATGAATCATGCATACTGCCTAGTAAAGGGTGATCCATGCACAGCAAGCGCAACACATTTATCATAGATTTCCAATTAAAAGGTTCCAATTGAATATTTAAAGCATATAATTCAACAAGAAGAGAAGATTGAACTCACCTCCATAAGCTCTTCCTTAGCGGCATCTACACCCTCCACGTCATCGAAATTAACCTTCTGATTAGTAGGTCGGCGCTTCTTTGCAGGAGTATTAGCAGCAGAAAGCTGACGGTAAAGCAACCACATCAAAGGCATTAACGGAATCCACAGAGAAATTATCGTAATCAAAATGTTCCTCATTGACATCAGAACAGATTGAGGTGCAGAGCTATATGTTGTCCCTTTCTCCCTCATCAAACCAAGTAAAAAGTTCTCATCATGGTCAATCTTTCTTGCAACATATTCCCATTTTGGAGCTGCACTGGCAGTTTTCTTACTAGACGAAAGTACCAAAGCTGAAGGTTTAGATGTGCCTCTAATTGAAACATCAGTTGTAACAGATTCATCATTTTCCTTCTTTGAATCTTCATGACCATCCGGGACAACATTATAGAAGATTCTACGAGAACCCTCTTCAAATAGAACTGTGTTTACAAGTCCACTCCTCAGATTCGATATCAAATCCGAATAAGGAACCATCTTTGAAGCAGGAACTGCAGTGAACTTAAGGAACAAGAAAATGAGCCCAAGAGCAAAAGATGCTGCGACTGAAACAGTGACTTTTTTCGAATTCCTACTCAACAATACCACAATATCATCCATAGAATCCCGTATCGATATCTTTTTCAAACTCATTGAAAGCAAACGCAATCTCGGCCTCAATCTCAAAGAAAACCTCCTCCCCCTCTTCCTCAAAATGGGTTTCCCTTTAACCCCCAAATGGGTATTGTTTTCTTGACTGCTTCCCCTCATCTTTGCAACAAATATCCTATTGCGATGCTGCCCCGATTGCGCAATATCAAGAATATATGGAAAATTACAAGAAATAGAATATGATACTGAGAGATTTCTGTGGAATTTCCACAAGGGTAAGAGCTTATCTACTTCAATTCTCGGTTTTCCTCCATTAAATGAACTTAAAGGCTGGTTTGAGCAAGGACTATGAGGGTAAATTACTCTACTGCTGGAAATTAACGAAAAAGAGCCCATTTCTTATTGACCCAATAGCAGTGAGAATCTTATATGGTAGAATCACAAAGACCCAAGAATTATTGATCAACAAAATAAATCGTAAGTAAACAGCGGGCAGAAGAGTAGCTTACCGTTTGAATTTGGGGAAGAGAACGATAGGGAGAATAGTTTTCTTTCTTCTTTCGTGGGGTGGTTGTGTTGTGGAGTCTATAAATCTCTTTTTGGGTTTTATCGCTTTGGGTCTTCCACCGATCGACTGCTTACCTCTTATCTATCATGATATTTATCGAACGATAGGGATTGCATCAATCCATTATGATGCATCAATCTGATGATTGACCGGTGGAGAAACTGTTCTTTTACCTTTGTGTTTTTTGGGCATAATTAATAAAACTAGTATTCATCCCGTGCTAAGCACGGCATCCTTACAGATTATTTTTGTGCGTAATTTTTCATCATCTCATTTTTTGTTTTGTCACAATAAATTTATCTTAAACATACTTGAAGTCCATCATATAACCAATGAGGATATAGTTTTGTCACGATAAATTTATCTTAAACATACATGAAGTCCATCATATATAACCAATATAAATTAATCATTTATTCAAACCTAATATAAATCACATGATAATGATAGTAAGTTTTGCAGATCACAATAAGTAACATAGGGAAAGAAAAGCAGAAACACAATGTACTAAATTTCTCTTTATTCGTTATTAGCATATATTCAAACCCAATATAAATCACATGATAAGGATCTTAAGTTTTGCAGATCACAATAAGTAACATAGGGAAAGAAAAACAGAAACACAATGTACTAAATTTTTCTTTATTCGTTATTATCATATATTCAAACCCAATATAAATAACTGGATCTTTCAATACACCAAGCTGTCAACATATTTTCCATACTTACAACACGAACCTCTTCATTTCTTTCTAATCATTTAACCCTTCTATTCTATTTGTATATTTGTATCTTCTTGATTGCTCTACATTGAAGATATAAGAGATGGTGACGCTAGTGATAGATCAAATGAAGTAAAGGAATGTAGATAAAGCACGACGTTCATCAAAGGACCTGCATTTTGTAGCATACTCTGAATCGGCACGACCTGCATGAATGGATATTGGATTAGATTTATGTTGCTTCCATCTTACGTTAGGGTAGAACATTGAGTATCTCTTTTATTCATTTGCTTATAATGGAGTAACATAACCTACTTATATTTGGTCATTTCTTTGTTTCTAGTTTCATGAAAATTCAGAAGCATAGATAATGCAGACAAAAAGTATTTAACTCTTCCAACTTTTTCATGCATCTTTGTACCTTATTATCTACAGTAATTATTTTTACCTTATTTGGTTCTTTGAAGGAATTCTCGTCCATTACATTACTGGATGTAAGAATAGTCATCTTTGATCCTGGTGAGTTGACAGAATTTTTCAAACCAAAAACATAGAACATCAGGTCTACAGGTTCACTACCAAAGTTTACAACCGGCACAAAGGGGATAAATAGAAGAAAGATTGTCAAAAAAGTAAAAATACAGTAAATTGAAATCATAGTCAGCACCAGGTCAATTTGTAGAAGCAAACAACACTTTTCAAAGTTAAAAACAAAATAAGAGAGAAACAGAATAACAATCAATTGATACCTGGCCAATTTTAGCATGTTAAACTGAAAGAAAATATGCTAAAAAAGTATATTCTGCTCTTGGAATATAATGATTGCAATCTTAGTGCAGGTTTACATGCTTAGACTTTACTAATGACAGAGAAATAGATGATTATTTTCAAAAATTAAAGGGAGGGATTATAAAGGTCGAGAGCGTTGGTGAATTTCATTTGTATTTGTTTAACAACCCCATCTGTTAATATTTCAAACTGAATACACATTCATATATATAACCTCAAAATTATAACTACTATCGATACTGAAATTAAAAAGTAAAAAAGAAATCAACCCTACAGGAAAAATGTTTTATTGAAGAAAGAATACTATAAATAGCTTAGTTTTTAACTAATGTCAGGAATATTTATGTATATGCGCCAATAAGACCGACAACTAACATGCAAAAGGATACATTTTTAAAGCATGATATAAACAACTATGAGAATTAAAGAGATTACTAATGTCATAAAAGATGATTTTATCGTGCGATAAAAGATGATCTCATACATTCTATCAATTCTATCAATCAGTAATGAACCAAAATATACTACTAAATGAAAAGTCCATCAGGGGGCTTTTTTTATGCTTACCTTGCAAGAACATTAGCAGAAAGGTACGTTGCAGAGTTCGTGATAGAATTTGTACAGCTGTGATTTGTAAACTTATGCTCATAAGAATTACCTCACATCTACCAAGATCCATAGACTTATGCTAGAGAATGCATGCATCTTCTTTTTTCAGTTTCTGGATTAAAGACAGGCTATGCTCCATAGAAGCCAGAGTCACATGCAGGTCATCGCTGATCATAAACTTATCTCCACTTACCAGCATCAACATCCCATTTGGGCCATCTTCTAATCAAATTCAAAGTTAATTCTCGACAGTGATCCAAGTCCAGAACAACCTATATCTCCCAAAAGAAGTTTAATGTTATGAACAGGGGCAGAGCTAGTGTATGGAGGGTGGCACCCGTGTCATGAGACACCACCCCAAATTATACAATGAAATAAGTTTCTGTGAACTCATTAAGTAAAGTATCGACACCTCGAAATAATTTGAATAGTTAGCAGTGACATCAATTCTTTCTTTCTTTTTTTTGAGAGAGAAAAGTGTCATCAATTAATGGGCCAAACCTACAAATAAAGTGATCCTAGTACCCATTAACTCAAATGACCCAACATATCAAAGAGCTACCATCAATTTTGAAAAAGAAAAAAAGAGAGATAATTTTACACTGAAAAGGATGCAGTGAGTGGTATTTTGAATGAATGCTATTATGCTTTCAAAACATAAAGACATGTAGGGTTAATTGTAATTGTACCTACTTAAATATCTTTCGAACCTAATTAAAATTTCTAAATATACTGAATGTGAGAGAAAATTGGTAATATCGTCTTTTTATATATGTTGTGACACCACCATTATGAATTTCTATCTCCGCCACTGGTTATGAGTCAGTTCACCATAACAAAACTGATGCAGCCATTCCCTCATGACTCATGTCAACACATTTTATTGCCGTGTAGGTGCTTGAGCAATCCAATAATTTGATTTTGCAAAGAAGCTGCTCTATAAATCTAAGTTTCATAAAAGTCTTGACATTTCCATCCATTTACCAAGTGCATGAAAATCATCTTTTTAGAGAGGCCCATAATTGTATGGTCCATGTATTTCTCAATAACATGCAGAGATTACAAAACGACTCTAGTGCCATTCCAATGCTCTTAAATTCAGCAAAAACCCATCACCTGCTTGTAAGTCAACTCCGACGACGGATCATGATAAGGATCCACCACGGCCACTCGAGCCCCGAACTTCTCCGCCGTCGATTTCCAAATATCCAGAACCGATCTCGACTTCGTGATTGCCGGCAAAGCATCAGAATTCAGCAGAAAAGCACTCTCCAGAACAGGAGAGCACTTCCTCCTCCTCCTCTTCGATAGCTCCCCCTAAACCAAAGAAGTCAAAATTGAAGTCAAATTAGGGCAAAGAATCAACCGCTCGAACCAGCAACGAAGATAGATCTTCAAGAACTCGCCTCGTAGGAGCAGCGGAGGCGACATCGGAGGTCGAAGCTCCTCGGCCTGATGTCGGAGGCCCACCGCGACATCGGAGGTCGAAGCTCATCATAAGAATCAACCGCTGTTGATGACGCCGGAGAGGAACTTCCAGGTGGCCATGAGGGAGCCTGGGAAGGGGCCGAAGGCGCGATGGGCCCAGAGGACGCCCCGTTGCCGTGGAGGGCGGCAGCAAGCTTGGCGGTGATCAGGGCCTCAGGGATGGACCAGATGAAGGGGAAGAGGAGGAAGCCGAGGATCGAGAGGAGGGGGCCGACGGCTAGGGTGGGGTCCAGTAGAGAGAAGAGGAAGGAGAATATGAGGAGTGGAGGGAGACATCGTGGGGTTTTTTCCCCTCTTTCTCATGTTCGTGCGTGGGGAAGTTGGGAGCAGACGGTTGTGGAGAAGTTGGGTTGGTTATTCATTTTATTTTTTCATCTATGTTTCTTTGGTTACTGTTCATTTTATCTTTTATGTTGTTCTCCTTTAGTAATAAAGAAATAGATATATTGGGTTTTAACTTTGAGCCCACAGATTTACCCTGATTTATTTATAAACCCAGGTACTATCATCTGTGCCTCTAAACTCAAACTAGTTTAGGTATTTTTCTTTAAACCTAATTGGTATAGTTCACGATCAAAATAGGTTGTAATTGTATGCATAGTTCTAGGGGACAAAAACTCAAAATAGCCCCAACCCATTCAAAATTCCCACTCTCTGTTCCTCTTCATAAAACACCGAGCCAAAAAAATTTAAAATTTGTATAAAAACACCCTAAATATTTTGAAAATGGAAAAACCCCTTAACTGCAAATTTTAAAAAACCTTAAAAGCTTCAATCCCAAATAGTACACTAAAACTCTAGGAAATAAAAACATAACCTTGAAAATTTACAATTTACGAAAACACCCTGAATGTTTTAACAATTGAAAAAACACTCAAATTTTACAAATACACCCTAAAAAGATAAAAAGTTTCAAAAATTTGCAAAAAAAACCTATTTTAAGTTTTGAACTTTTAGGAAGTTTTTGTTAATTTTGTATCTTGAGGGTACTTTTTGCAATTTTTTCAAGATGTTTTTTACAAATTCTAAAAAATTCAAGGGCTCTTCATAATTCTTAGATTTTTAATGTACCTTTGAATTTTATAGGTATTTTTTATAAATTTTAAATTTTAAACGATGTTTTTTTGCAATTGAAAATTTTTAAGGTGTTTTTTACATATTTTAAAAATCTTTTTAGATTGTTGTTTCCTTCAACCTCATACTGAAGAATCCCTAAATGAGAGAGAGAGAGAGAGAGAGAGAGAGAGAGAGAGATGAGTAAAATTACATTTTTAAAGTTTTTAGGGGGCCCACACAGTAATGCAGTATATTTAGAAGACTAGTTTCAGGCCCGTGCGATGCACATATTTGTTTAATATGAAAAAATTGATGTAGGAAAAAAAGGCAAAATAAAACAGTAATAATATATAAGTAGTAAGGAATGATACAACCTAAGCTGTATATATGTTTGACTTACTAATAAACTATAAAAAAGAATCAAAATATAATTTCCCTATTATCATAAGAAAATAGATAAAATGTCTCATATCTAAATGATTAATGTTATAATATTTTGCTATATACCAAGTAAATAGTATGCAACATAAAGTTTATTTCCAAACAAAATATTTAAAGCACATAGAAATACCTCACAAGTATATATATCTATGAATCAATATAATGATAAACAAAATATCCAGCATAATCATATGAAGTAGTTAGGTTTCTCAACGTGAAACCACCAAAAAAAATATCTAGTGCATATAAAAGTTTACTAAATAAGGTTTTAGACCACAATACTAAATATAAATTTCATACATCATGAATCAGAAAGAGATTTTTCAAAAAGGAGCTTGAACTCTCTGTAGATTATTCTAATTCTCTTTTTTTCAATTTTGATTTTTTTTTCTTTTTTTTGCTAGACATTTGCGGAGAAATCAAGTCTACTGAAACTGAGTGCTCGACATCAGATTCCAACAAATTTCTCTTGCAAAGAGTAATGTTATCCGAGAAACAATTTTCAACTTCATTGTCACAAGTGACCGATAGCGAGGCATGTGTTTCAGTATAACATAATAGTTAGCATGTTAATGAGGTGGCTAGAAAAGATTGTTGTACAATTAATATAAAGAATCAAGAAATAAATAGTAAAGCGAAAAGAAATTGGCAATCAATAGTAAAGGCATGTTTATATTATCTATTTAGTTAGTATACTAATAAGATATAAGGAAAAGATTTTTGCACTGTTAATGTGGAGAATCAAGAGAACAATAGTAAAATGCAATTCAAAGTGATAAAGGTGAAAGAAGCAGCAACATCAAAAGAGTATTTGAAAAATAAGTATTGTTAAATATACAGCAAAAGAGAATTTGAGAGTTTTGCCTCGTCAGGGTGTTCCCTTGATTATGGAGAGAGGTGTTGAGCTGTTAGTATAAGTAATAGTTTTGATTATAGTTGAGTCTGGATGGATGTTGTACATATAATGCTTTTGCGATGACATGAATACTTACCTTTCATTTCACCAAGATAAATAAATAAATTAAAAAAATACAAACATGAGGAATGAAAAAGTATAGTAATACTAAGTGTATTGACTTACATTATCAAGATCATCTTTTTTTTAGAATATTCAGCTTCATTAGTGAAATATTCTTGACCTGTCGACTCCTAATGATTTAGAAGGAAAAATATTACCAATATATTGCTCAACATCATCTATATATGCAAATTGAGACATAAAATGAATAGATATGTATCTCCATAAAAGAAGGAAATATATAAAGTACCTGGTTCAAATCTAAGCTGTCTCTGAAAGCTGCTATCAGATTTTCATCATCAGTCATTTTAGAGACAGAAAATACAAGCCAATTTTGATTGAGATTGAATTCTAAAACTTGAATCTTGTGAAAGTACCCTAGAGGGGGGTGAATAGGGTTATTGCTAATCTTATTAGATATTAATGCTGATTAAAATTAATTAACAAATATATCCTAACAATCTTGATATTCAATATGATATATGAAAGGATATATATGCAAAGGGAAAAATAATCAAGAAATAATATAAACAAATAGTGGACACAAAGAACAAACCAAACACAACAATATGTTCACGAGGTTCGGTCCGCCTGACCTACGTCCCCGCTCCCCACTCTCGAGGAGAAATCCACTACACACCCGATTTGGAAGCCGGAGCTTTTCTACACACTCAGTTTTCTAGCTAACCAAAAATTCTACAGCACACACAATTGCAATCACACTCTACACCCTCTAAGTGTTGGTCTCTAGCCCGTGTTTTCCTCAAGTGCTCGGAATTACGACCTACCTCTAGGCATTACCGACGTCACTCCTCTTGGGACAACCCCGTCTCTCACCACACACTCCTCTCGGTGTACAAGTGTATTACAACGTGTAAATCACAATAAGGCACAATACAAACAAATTGTTCTCTACAATAGGTGAGAACACAATTTAGCTCACTCTCAATGTTACACTTACCACAACCCCAAATTATACAATATGTGAAAATAGTTAAGCTCAAAAGTTGTGTGTGTAAGCAATGAGAAAATAAAATCAACTCAATTAAAGTCTAGCAAAATATAAATATAACAATGTAAATGTAAACAAGCTAGATGAATAAGTTGAGAAAACTTTTCTAGAACAAGAGAGATGGAGATGGAAGATTGAAAGCCCAAACTGAAATTGATCTCCTCTTCTTGTAAAACAATCTTCACAAAACTAATTTTGTAAACAAACACTTAAACAAACTAATAAACTCTTTTTAAAACTCATCTTGGGTTGTTATAGAGCTGGGTATAAGGGGGTATATATAGGAGACCCCAAAACACAAGAAAAACCCAGCAAAATAACAAAAACCCGAAAAACAAGGAGTTTGGAAAACTAGCCGTTATGTAGTTATAAGTCGACTTGCTACAGTGATAAGTCGACTTATAACTAGCCATTACAGTAAAAGAAACAGCATATAAGTCGACTTCAAGTCGACTTAGCAGACAGTTCAGGTTTTTGGCAAATTTTGTGTATCTGGTTTTGTAAAATCAATTAAAAATAGTAAATCAACTCAAAAAATTATGAAATTTTGTGGGAAGTTTCTAAACATGTAGATAAACTTGTTAAAGAAATAATTTCTTAAATATCACTTCCCATTTGTGAGCAATAAATATTTGAACATAGATATTTTAGATTCTGAAAATTACTGAAACACCCGATTTTGTAAAATCAATTTGACATAGTAAATCGACTCCAAAAATCATGGAATTTTTAGAGAAGCTTATAAACATGTTAGAGAAATAGTTTCTTAAATATCACTTCCCAGTTGAGAGAAATAATTTATTTTGTAAACTGATCAAAAATACATAACTGTGCAACACTTCATAAGTAGACTTATAAATGGTATAAGTGGACTTACTATAAGTCGACTTGCCTTGCTTGATAAGTCGAATTAGAAAAGGAGAAAATGCACTTTCTATAGGAGTTTATAAGTCGACTTATCAGACCTGATAAGTCGACTTATGAACATGCACATGGACTGTGTATGTCCAGAAATTGACTTTTAAACCTTGATAAAAAAATAGCAAATAAAATCCAAAAATTATGAAACTTTGGGAAATATTTATAAAAATGTTAACGAACATGTTACAAAAATAAATTTTGGATTTTCACTTCTCATTTGTGAAAACTTGTCATTTTACAAAAATATCCAAAACATGAAAAGTTGATATACATGAAATGTAATGTTTTGACATAAACCAAGTTTTGAAACTTTATAAAATGATTTATATGTACATAATAAAATATGTTTATGATGTATATATAGTACAAAACATATTAAAACATATTTTGCATAAAAACACCACCTATATTTGAAAAAAAAATCACAAATGAAATGTGTGTGTATATTTGAGCTTATAGAATTAACACACATTATATAAACCCTAAACTACGAACACTATAGACTATATACACAAGCTTGATTAATCTTTATGAAAGCCCTTCTTGATAAACATGCGGATGAAGCATGAACTTGGATCTTGACTAGTATGCATAGGCTTCATCTACTTTCCTTTATAATAACTAAAGGAAAACCTAAATATGAATAGTAAATTTTTTGAATATCCATGTATTTTCCTATCATTTTCCCACAACCGTCCATTTTCCTATCATTTCACCACGCCGACAATTGTTCTTGCCGCTTCCTCCATGACAACCGTCCATTGTTAAGCAACTTCCCCACGCCTTCCCCACACATTCTCCTTCCGCTCTCCACTCCACGATGTCTCCCTCCACTCTCAAATAAAAACTCACGATGTCTCCCTCCACTCTCCCCTTATTCTCCTTCCTCCTCTCTCTACTAGACCCTTCCCTTGCTTGCAACCGAGACGTCGTCACCCTCCCCTCGTCGTCTGACCTTCAACCCCCCGCCCTTGCGTGGGACCCATCAGCCTAACACTTCCTCATCGGATCCGGTAACAGGCCTGTCATCTCCTCCGTCTCCGACGCCGGCGTCGTCCAAACTCTGATCCCATCCGATTCTTCCTCCTTCTCCGTCTCCGCTCTCGCCGTCGACTCCTCCCGCCGCCGTCTCATCGCCGCCTTCTCATCTCCCGCCACGATATCCTCCTACGACCTCCAATCCCCCATCCCCACTACCTCATCCTCTCCTCTTCCCTCCAATTTTCCCAACGTCTCTCAAAATCCTAACCCTAAAATCAGATCGCGTGCTGCAGCAACTTCTCCGATCCCATGCTGCGGATCGAGATCGTGCCCTATGCAGCCGAGAGCAAGTCGGTCGTTGAGGGATGTAGTAGCATCGCCGATTGGGCTTGACATCGAAAGCGGAGGAGGGAAGATATCAAGAAGGACAAAGGTTTGGTGATTAGCTTCATTTTTATTTTGTTTTTTGATGCGAGGTTCTTGAATTGTGTGTCAATTTGGGGGTTTGTTGGTAAAAATTGAATTTTTTAATAGATTCCCAAAATAACATATTGGTAACATGGGTCTTTTATGACAAATATATCTAAGAATTGTAGTGTTATCATTATCGATGTATATTTTTTCTTGAATTAAGAGTTTGAGGAATGGAACTGTCTTAAAGTGTTAATTTTGATGCTGAGACATTGTGAGATTATGCCATTACTTTGATATGGTGGCATTTATGATAATTGTACAGGATGCCCCATGAATTGTTTTACCCTTGATCATTGGATATTTTATAAATTAGCACAAGTAAGTTTATATTGCCTTTGTCAGATATTTGGAACGGCTTGAATTGATCACATTCATGTACATGTGTGGCTTTTTTGTGCATTGATAATTCATGATTGTATGTGGAAATTTTAATCGATAAAGGAATATTGGTATCAATCAAAAAGAAGATTGAAGCCACTGTTGCTGTGTAGAACATGTAATTACACCTAAAAACTACTGTTTTGCCATCTTATTCTTTAATAGTCTTATGAATCATAATGTTTAATTTTAATTTGCCAGTTACGTACAAATAAGATAAAGGACTTGGAGTTTCTGAAAAGAGTTACTTGGTAACTTCTCCCAATGATCATTAGTTTCGTAATGGGTGAATAGAGCAGCAGGTATATTTTTTTCTAAATCTCATGTTAGTATTATTTACCTGTAACAAAATTACAGTCTCCTCCGCGGTAGGAAATTTCCTACTTTTTGAACTTCATGAGGTAACAATTTTCTTCTACAACCATACTCCTTTCAATTTCTTTTAGGCCTTTCCAATTGATAATTCTCTAAAACCTATCATGTTGAATTAAGTTGTTATAATGTCCATAAATACTTGATTATGACTTTCGAGATCGTGCCCCATGCGGCCGAGAGATAGTCCGTCGGCGAGGGATGCAGTAGCATCGTCGATTGGGCTCGACGTCGAAAGCGGAGGGAGGATATCAAGAAGGACAAAGGTTTGGTGATTAGCTTTGTTTTTATTTTGTTTTTTGATGCGAAGTTCTTGAATTGAGTGTTAATTTGGGGGTTTTTTGGTAAAAAATTGAATTTTTAATACATTCCCAAAATAACATCTTGGTAACATGGGTCTTTTATGACAAATATATCTAAGAACTGTAGTGTTATCATTATCGATGTATATTTTTTCTTGAATTAAGAGTTTGAGGAATGGAACTGTCTTAAAATGTTAATTTTGATGCTGCCGTTTGATTTGATCTCTATGGCTAATTTAATTTGCAGCAGCTGAATGGAGAATGTTAGGCTTATTGAAACTTGAGTATAATAAACGATTGAAGACCTCAATAACTGAATGGAAATCGTTATCTTACAATTTTGTAACTCAATAATTGATAGTAAATAAAGATAACAAACTATTTAATCTAACAATCCAATATATCTTTATATTATAAATTGGTTAAACTTATATTGGAAATAAGAGTTACAATACCAAAATACAAGTGACTATTGATGATTACTGGAATTTTCAATTATACTTTAGAGAAAATGGGATAATCTCATTTGATATAAACTAATTGCCTTACTATGTATCTATTCTGTAGTGCAACATCGTGTTTCAAAGTATTGATCAAGATATCAGAGTCCGAGAGGAGATCATCATTGTAAGTCATTAGCATAAAGCTGTATGACTCTTCTCCAGAATGCTTAAAGAAGGGGTTTTGCCTGATGGTGTTGCCTTTACTGTGATTCTTAATGCATGTAGCCATGCTGGTTTAGTTGAAGAAGGGAAGCATTATTTTGAGATGATGAAGAATGAATATATGATTGAACCGTCTCAAGATCATTATGCTTGTATGGTTGACCTTTTGGGGAGAGCTGGGCAATTAAAAGAGGCTGATGAAGTTATACAAAGGATGCCTATGGAGCCACATGCTGGTGTTTTGGGGGCATTGTTGGGGGCTTGCAGAATACATTGTGATAGTGAGCTTGGAGAGCTTACTGCACAGAAGCTTTTTGAAATTGAGCCACACAGTACAGGTAATTATGTTTTGTTGTCGAATATCTATGCGGCAAATGGTAGATGGGCAAATGTTTTGCAACTAAGGGCTGTAATGAGGAGGAAAGGGTTAAGAAAGATACCGGGCCATACATGGATTTAGGTGTTAAATGTTACTTCGCCTTTCACATTTTGAGGAGAACAATCTTAGTGCTACATGCTGAGTATCACATAATGAAATTTCAAATTACAGCCCTAGTTAACCCATGGTTTAAGGACATGTCCTGCTGAGACATTGTGAGATTATGCCATTACTTTGATATGGTGGCATTTATGATAATTGTACAGGATGCCCCATGAATTGTTTTACCCTTGATCATTGGATATTTTATAAATTAGCACAAGTAAGTTTATATTGCATTGGTCAGATATTTGGAACGGCTTGAATTGATCACATTCATGTACATGTGTGGCTTTTTTGTTCATTGACAATTCATGATTGTATGTGGAAATCTTAATCGATAAAGGAATATTGGTATCAATCAAAAAGAAGATTGAAGCCTCTGTTACTGTGTGGAACATGTAATTACACCTAAAAACTACTGTTTTGCCATCTTATTCTTTAATTGTCTTATGAATCATAATGTTTCATTTTAATTTGCCAGTTACGTACAAAGAGGATAAAGGACTTGGAGTTTCTGAAAAGAGTTACTTGGTAACTTCTCCCAGTGATCATTAGTTTCGTAATGCGTGAATAGAACAACAGGTATCTTTTTTTTCTAAATCTCATGTTAGTATTATTTACCTGTAACAAAATTACAGTCTCCTCCGCGGTAGAAAATTTCTTACTTTTTGAACTTCATGAGGTAACAATTTTCTTCTGCGACCATACTCCTTTCAATTTCTTTTAGGCCTTTCCAATTGATAATTCTCTAAAACCTATCGTGTTTAATTAAGTTGTTATAATGTCCATAAATACTGATTATGACTCTCTTTTCTTTGTCCATCTGAGTTAAGTTGAATTAAGTTGTTATAATGTCCACAAATACATATCTGTGTTAAGTTGCTATAATGTCCATAAGTATGTTTAAGATAAATTTATTGTGGCAAAACAAAAAAATAAGATGAGGAAAATTTGTGCACAAAAATAATCTGTAAGGATGCCGTGCTTAGCACGGGATGAATACTACTTCCACTAATCCGCCAATCCTCCATTTGATGTGATCGTGTAGGCTCAATCCATCCAACCTCCAACAACACATTGTTTGTCTAGAATACCTAATAAGAAAACATAAACACTAGACAAACAATATTAGGAATTTTTTGTAATCATCAAAACAAGATTAGAAGATGTAGGCTCAAAATATGAGGCCTAACATCTTGAACAAAAGTTTCTTTTTCACCAACATATCTAACTCTTGAGGAAATGAATCATCATCACCTTCCTGTGAACAATATAAAGAAGCAAAGTAAAGCTATTGAATTAAAACTTTTAATTTTTACAGAAAGGAATCAGAGTGATTACTTTTATCAATCGTTCCGCCAATTCGACTGTAGATTTGTGAATAACTTGTTTAGCTTCACGATCAAACAATACAAATGATGCAGTACATGTATGGTCAATGACTAATATCTGAACCCTGTACCTGATGAAACACATAAATTAAAAAAACCAATAAGAACAGTGATCTAAAGTGTACGTTGAAGATCCAGACATCCATATACGAAGCATATGATGAAATATAACCTGTGAAGAAACTGACATACATACTTCCACACATACCTTGGGATAACAAATCTTGCGTTTTCATTGCACTTCTCACACCAAAATTTACCATTTTCAGCATTTACCTTCCTTTGATATTTTTTGCAGGCATTGTAAAACCAATTATAATCTGTTTGAATTTTCTCTATAGTTGCTAATGTCACACATATGCAAACCTGAGTATTATTAAATAGCAAAAAAAATAAAGTTATGAATAATTTGGTAGAAAATTATCAATTGTCTTCAGATTAGTTAATTAGTTTGCCACTAATCCCACATTTTAAATAAGCAGTGCAATATCAATAAAGTCACTTCTTCAAAATAATTACCTCTCGTGCCTCTCAAATTTCATCAAGTGTCTTCCGTTCAGTTAATAATAAAAAATCATCCTCGATGGAATAAGCTTTTTCAGTTGGAATCTGACTAAATCGTTGAGACGAAGAATCTTCCACAAGTTTCAGACTTATGATAGTAAAATTAAATTAATTAGAAATAATATCAAATTACTTATAAATAACTAACGAATGAGATAATTCATCATGTACCTTTTTCTAGATCAACAACTTCAGGTATGTCGGGATTGATTAATATCTTGGACGCATATAAGGTATTTGTAATAGTAATTTTACCTAAGAAGTAAAGTTTTTAAATTCATGATTATGTCAATATATAAGCATAATCTACAAAATAAAAATATATCTTTTTGATAAATTAGTATACATCTAATTTGATTTTTCTCCATATGGTTTTGTCTTTGCAAACTGAATCACCATTATAATAATTCCTGAATTAGCTTTCTGTACATACTATGAAACTTGAACAGCGTAATCACCCCACAAACTGCATTACAATTTAATGTTGCTGCAAGAGGAAAAAAATTTAGTACGGAATGCATATACACACACTCACATGCACACACATACTTTTACTATAAAAAATATCTGACTATATTGTACATATTTGAACTCACTTGCTATCTTGGAGTTCAAGCTCCAGTAATTTTCTTTTACTTCAATTACTCTCAACTTCTTTTACATTTCCAATAGTAATCAGCTCTCCAATGATATCTGAAAAATGTCATATAATATAAAAAATAAATAAATAACCCATAAGTGTCAAATATATTAAAAAATAGTATTGAAATGAAAAAAACAATAAGCAAAACTGTAAAATTATTTTAAAATTGTCGACTTTTTATCTTACCTATTAAGGTAGTTGAGGTGATACGATTAGAAATTATATCCCCAAAATCAACTAATCCAAATGAATAGGAAGGTATTGTAGAACTCTCGCATTCTCTAACAAATGTAGAGTAGAGGAAGTTAATTCTATATGCGTGATCAGTAGCTCTATAATTTCTAGTATTTTCTCCAACACCAAAATTCGTAATCAGATAGCAGCTGCCTTCATTCAATTGTGATTTGAATTTATCTATCAATTTGTTCTTGATCATTGCTTGAATTTTGGCTCCCTTTCATAAAAAAAGAGAATTTCATGAATGTATAATCTTGAATTATTCACATTAAAGGAAAATAATAACTGAACTCAAAAACAGATTATGAAAGAGTGAAAAACATTACCTTTTCATCAAGTAAAAGCAGCTCAATAGTGTTGATTACATTCGGAATATTGAATTTCATCGCATTCCATAACCTTATGACTCGTACCATCACTTTCCAAGTTTCTTTGTCTGGGTTGATTTCAGAAATAAAATCCAGTTTTGGTGCCATATTCAATCTGTTTATCAATATAAATACATGTATAATGACAAATTTGGTAATTTAAATGATAATGTAAATTATCTAATAACAGTACCATAGGAATAAAATATTGCGAGGAGGCCGCATAAAAAAGAAGCAACTTATAAAATAACTATAAAACAAAAGCAGATCTGAATATCAATCATGCAATCATCAATAGAACAAAATATATTAAACTAAATTTCATGGAATAACCATAATGCAATGCAATAACTATGGTAGATCCCAACTGTCAAGTTTTTTGAGAATTGGTTATCCTACATTGTCAAAACCATCCATACAAGAATGCACATCATCGTAGATATAGAAGAATTATTTTCTACAAAGTTTATTCCTGAAATAAATAATTTAAAAAAAGCAGCAAAAATTGGCACCATATAATTATTAAATATATCACATAGTTAATTGCAGAGAACCCGCAAACTTTGTTGGTAGTCGCACCAAACCTTGCACTAACCTTTTGTACCATGAACATTTGATGTTATTACACATAAACTATTTAATTGTGTTTTCTGCTACATTGTTAAGACAAATTCAGCATCAATTCTAACATCTCGTGTAGCAAGCATGTGCTTACCAAATGAGATGTTGGAATTGATGGTGCTAATATATGGATTAAAGGTACAATATTTAGGTGAGGTTTTATGAAATAAAAAGTTTAAGGAGTTATGTGCAATAACTACTAAAGTTCAGTGGAGCTAGTGGAATTAAAATTATGAGGGGTTTACTGAAACCCTCAATACTTTTAGAGTGTGGATTTCTGAAAAATCCCTAAATACTTAAGAATCCCTAAATGAGAGAGAGAGAGAGAGAAAGAGAGAAATCGGTAAAATTATATTTTTAAAGTTTTAGGGGGCCCACATAGTAATGCAATATATTTAGAAGATTAAGTTTAAAGTCGAAAATCCCTAGTATAAATAAAATAAAAAACCCTAAACTATGGGGGTTGATACAGAAACCCTTTTAATTTGAGAAACCCATTAACTTTGGGAATGCTGCATATAATCATGTGAACTATTTTTTATTTCATTAAACATCTTTAAACTTTGGGTTGTCTCACAAATACCACTAAAGTTTTAAGGTTTTTCATACGAACTCCCTTAATGATGTTAATGGCTATAGTAATAAGTCATAAATACCCCTCTTTAAAATCAGAACTTAATTTTAATTCAAATCACAAATAAAATCAAATACTCTCATTTAATCGTTTCTATTTAATATATGGAAAAATATGCATTTCAGTTTCGTGGAATTGTGGAAAAATAAAAAAAATCTATTTATCCCTATAATTTGATTTTATTTTTTTGGTCTCATATTTTTCTAAGAACTCTGATCACTTTTCGATCCCGTCTCAAATTTTATACACGAACTCCAAATTATTATTTCGATATCAGTAAAATATATCATATAATTAATATAGCACCGTCCAATATTTAATTTGTGTATAATTTTTTTACCAATTTTAATTATTTTTGATTTTTTTAGATTGTTAGTTTTTAATTCCTATGTAATTTTATCTTCAACCCATGGGTCTTTAATTGCTTAGAGGAAAATAATTCAGATATTTCATCTACCCTCGCACAATATAAATTTTAATTTAATTTATGTAGTATTTTCAGCTTTAATTGTTATCAAGAAATATTAATTTTTTAGCTCTTGAGTTTTAATTCCAAGAAACAACTCTCCCATATTTATTTATGATCTAAAAACTATTAACTAGAGAAAAATTGTTCATGTATTTATTCTATAACACTTGAATAATTACTTTCAATCTAATATATTTAATAGTTTTTATATTATTGTAAGAAAATAAATCGAGAATTTTCAATGTCAACGCATGACGCTTTTGTTGCTTGGAGAACATCAGGTATTCAATATATTCAAATATTGAATTTTATAATTTTTTTTGTTTTTTTAAATATTATAGCAATTGTTTATCTTATTTCAATTTGTGTATTATTTTTAAAATTTTTATATTACATACTACAGGAAAAAATTCGGCAATTTTTAATCTTCAGCCCTCAATGCTTCTGAATCTTAGAGAACATAATTCGAGTATTTAATAATATTCAAATGTTTAATTTTTTAAAGTATTTTTATAGTTTTTTAAAGTATTACTGCAATAAATATCTTTTGAAAATATATTTTAAGTTTTTAAAATATTACATCAATTAAAATATATTTTTATTTTTGAACTATTATAGCAATTATAATATAGGGAAAATGTGTCTTTGCCCCAAAAGCAGAAACTTCATGTGCTGCAGCCCCTTGTAGTTTCCCCCATGTGGTTCAGCCCCTTGAAGTGTGATATTTTGTGCTGCAGTCCCTTTTTAGCAATTATTACATGCCAGGTAAGCTTAAATCCCCAAAATATCCTTATCCCCTCCCCTCTATCCCTCAGACTCAGCACTCATATCCTCTCTCTCTTATCTCCTCTCTCTCTCTCTCTCTCTCTCTCTCTCTCTCTCTCTCACTCTCATATCTCTTTCTAAAACCAAGTGCTTTCTCAAGCTCATCGCCCTGGCCCTCGCCTTCCTCGCCATCGCCGCCTCCGCCCAGGCCCCCAAGCCTCCCCTCGGGTTCGTCGCCGCCTCCCCTCCTCTCCTTAACCCAACCTCGTCGCCGTAGTTTGCCGTCTCTCCCCGCCTCGCCCTCGACTACGTCGGAGTTCGTCGCTGCCGCTCTCCGCCTCGCCCTCGAATTCACCGTCGCCTCCTCCCGCCCAACCTTCGAGTTCAGCCTCTCCCCCACCCTTGAGTTTAGTGTTAAGTTCATCCTCCAAGGCTCCACTTTGAATTCGGCCAGCTCTATCTCATCGATTCCCATCTCTTAAATAATTTGGAAGAAAAAAAAACATCCACTGTAGTTTATCTACCTCATCAAGAAGCCCAGTCCATCCCTTTCATGCTTCAACTATAGCTAAAGCCTTCTCATGCCAACCATGTTGAAGAAGCCAAGAAATATGATCTTCAGCATCTCTGGAGAGAACAAATATGTTAAGATTTTTATCAAACAAAATATGTAGTTCTACAAGTTCCCAGTCTGTGGACTATAATACAGTTAGAACTAACACGCCAAAGGGGGATCTAAATCTTTATCTTTTAATTGAATCCGCGCTCATTTTCGTGAAATTCTGGTTCTTGTACGCATTGGCCATTAATGTATAAAAAAGCATGAGAATTTCTGAAGTGGTCAAGGATGTGGAAGTGAACGAGAAGGCATTAAATCTAGAACAAACACGCGGTGTGTTAGAACTAACACGCCGTGGGTTAGAACTAACACGTCGCGTGTTAGAACTATAGAGAAAACAACATTATAAACATACCTAAAAAATATCATAACTAATATCAGAGCTCACAGAACTAACATGGGACCTCACAGAACTAACATGAGAGCTCACAGAACTAAAATTATTTTACACACAGATGTAGTTCGAATATGAAAAAACTCAAAAGACCAAAGTTGTAGGTCTCTTAAAAAGATTTGCAACAAATCTCAAATCACCTCATTCCGAGATTGGATGAGAAAGTTATAACCAAAATACAGATCATATGAATAATTTGAATCCGTAATTTGAATATATCATGATAAATGATAATAAATATGTGAGGTAAAATTGAATATATCATGATAAATGATAATAACTATGTGATATAGTTATAAATAACATTTATCGATGTTTGAGTATGCTAGGAATTGATTATCATTTATCATGATCTGTATTTTGAATATAACTTTCTCATCCGACCTCGGAATGAGGTGATTTGATATGCGTTGGAAAGCTGTTGAAGAGACCTACAACTTTGGCTTTTTGAGTTTTTTCAGATTCGAAGTACATTTGTGTGTAAAATAATTTTAGCTCTGTGAGCTCCCATGTTAGTTCTGTGAGCTCCCATGTTAGTTCTGTGAGCTCTGATGTTAGTTTTGATGTTTTCCTATGTATGTTTACAATGTTATTTTCGCTGTAACTTCTCCGTCCGATATCGGAATGAGGTGATTTGTGATGCGTTGAAAAGCTATTGAAAAGACCTACAACTTTGGTTTTTTGAGATTTTCCAGATTCAGGCACGTATATATATTAAATTGATCCCAAATCAATTCCTAGCATACTCAAACATCGATAAATGTTATTTATAACTATATCACATAGTTATTATCATTTATCATGATATATTCAAGTTTACCTCACATATTTATTATCATTTATTATGATATATTCAAATTACGGATTCAAATTATTTATATGATCTGTATTTTGGTTATAACTTTCTCATCCGATCTCGGAATAGGGTGATTTAAGATGCGTTGGAAAGCAGTTGAAGAGACCTACAACTTTGGTCTTTTGAGTTTTTTCAAATTCGAACTACATATTTGTGTAAAATAATTTTAGTTTGTAAGCTCTGATGTTAGTTCTGTGAGCTCTGATGTTAGTTCTGATGTTTTCCTATGTATGTTTACAATGTTATTTTCGCTGTAATTTCTCTGTCCGATCTCGGAATGAGGTGATTTGAGATGCATTGGAAAGCTCTTGAAGAGACCTACAACTTTGGTCTTTTGAGTTTTTCCAGATTCAGGCACATATATATATTAAGTTGATCCCAAATTAATTCCTAGCATACTCAAACATCGATAAATATTATTTATAACCATATCACATAGTTATTATCATTTATCATGATATATTCAAGTTTACCTCACATATTTATTATTATTTATCATGATATATTCAAATTACAGATTCAAATTATTCATATGATCTGTATTTTGGTTATAACTTTCTCATCCGATCCCGGAATGAGGCTCAATGCGTTGCAAAGCTGTTGAAGAGACCTACAACTTTGGTATTTTGAGTTTTTTCAGATTCGAACTACATCTGTATGTAAAATAATTTTAGTTCTGTGAGCTCCCATGTTAGTTCTTTGAGCTCCCATATTAATTCTGTGAGCTCTGATATTAGTTTTGATGTTTTTCTATGTATGTTTACAATGTTGTTTTCGCTGTAATTTCTCCGTCCGATCTCAGAATGAGGTGATTTGAGATGCGTTTGAAAGTTGTTGAAGAGACCTACAACTTTGGTCTTTTGAGTTTTTCCAGATTCAGTCACATATATATATTAAATTGATCCCAAATCAATTGCTAGCATACTCAAACATCGATAAATGTTATTTATAACCATATCACATAGTTATTATCATTTATCATGATATATTCAAGTTTACCTCACATATTTATTATCATTTATCATGATATATTCAAATTACGGATTCAAATTATTCATATGATCTATATTTTGGTTATAACTTTCTCATTCGACCTCAAAATGAGGTAATTTGAGATGCGTTGGAAAGCTGTTGAAGAGACCTACAACTTTGGTCTTTTGAGTTTTTCAGATTCGAATTACATCTGTGTGTAAAATAATTTTAGTTCTGTGAGCTCCCATGTTAGTTATGTGACCTCTGATGTTCGTTCTGATGTTTTCCTATGTATGTTTACAATGTTGTTTCCGCTGTAATTTCTTCGTGTTATCTCGGAATGAGGTGATTTGAGATGCGTTGGAAAGCTGTTGAAGAGACCTACAACTTTGGTCTTTTGTGTTTTTCCAGATTCAGACACACACACACACACACACACACACACACACACACACACACACACA
>BQKN01064936.1:357548-403155 GCA_022839385.1 Asparagus kiusianus | reverse complement strand
ACACACACACACACACACACACACACACACACACACACACACACACACACACACATATATATATATATATATATAATTGATCCCAAATCAATTCCTAGCATACTCAAACATCGATAAATGTTATTTATAACTATATCACATAGTTATTATCATTTATCATGATATATTAAAGTTTACCTCACATATTTATTATCATTAACATGATATATTCAAATTACGGATTCAAATTATTCATATGATCTGTATTTTGGTTATAACTTTCTCATCCGACCTCGGAATGAGGTGATTTAAGATGCGTTGGAAAGCTGTTGAAGAGACCTACAACTTTGGTCTTTTGAGTTTTTTTAGATTCGAACTACATCTGTATGTAAAATAATTTTAGTTCTGTGAGCTCCTATGTTAGTTCTTTGAGCTCTAATGTTAGTTCTGATGTTTTCCTATGTATGTTTATAATATTGTTTTCATTGTAAATTCTCCGTCCGATCTCGGAATGAAGCGATTTGAGATGTATTGGAAAGCTGTTGAAGAAACCTACAACTTTGTTCTTTTGAGTTTTTCCAGATTCAGGCACACACACACACACACACACACACACATATAAAATTGATCCCAAATCAATTCCTAGCATACTCAAATATCAATAAATGTTATTTATAACCATATCACATAGTTATTATCATATATCATGATATATTCAAGTTTACCACACATATTTATTATCATTTATCATGTTATATTCAAATTACGGATTTAAATTATTCATATGATCTGTATTTTGGTTATAACTTTCTCACCCGACCTCAGAATAAGGTGATTTGAGATGTGTTGCAAAGCTGTTGAGGAGACCTACAACTTTGGTCTTTTGAGTTTTTTCAGATTCGAAATACATCTGTGTGTAAAATAATTTTAGTTCTATGAGCTCACATGTTAGTTTTGTGAACTCCCATGTTAGTTCTGTGAGCTCTGATGTTAGTTCTGATGTTTTCCTATGTATGTTTACAATGTTATTTTCATTGTAATTTATCCGTACGATCTCGGAATGAGGTAATTTGAGATGCGTTGGAAAGCTATTGAAGAGACCTACAACTTTGGTCTTTTGAGTTTTTCCAGATTCAGTCACATATATATATTAAATTGATCCCAAATCAATTGCTAGCATACTCAAACATCGATAAATGTTATTTATAACCATATCACATAGTTATTATCATTTATCATGATATATTCAAGTTTACCTCACATATTTATTATCATTTATCATGATATATTCAAATTACGGATTCAAATTATTCATATGATCTGCATTTTGGTTATAACTTTCTCATCCGATCTAGGAATGAGGTGATTTGAGATGCGTTGCAAAGATGTTGAAGAGACCTACAACTTTGGTCTTTTGAGTTTTATCAGATTCGAACTACCTCTGTGTGTAAAATAATTTTAGTTATGTGAGCTCTCATGTTAGTTCTGTGAGGCCCCATATTACTTCTGTGAGCTCTGATGTTAGTTATGATATTTTTTAGGTATGTTTATAATGTTGTTTTCGCTATAGTTCTAACACGCGGCGTGTTAGTTCTAACCCACGGCGTGTTAGTTCTAACACACCGCGTGTTAGTTCTAGATTTAACGCCTTTTCGTTCACTTCCACATCCTTGATCGCTTCAGAAATTCTCATGTTTTTTATACATTAATAGCCAATGCGTACAAGAACCAGAATTTCACAAAAATGAGCGCGGCTTCAATTAAAAGATGAAGATTTAGATCCCCCTTTGGCGTGTTAGTTCTAACTGTATTATAGTCCATAGACTGGGGAACTGGTAGAACTACATATTTGGTTTGATAAAAATCTTAACATATTTGTTCTCTCTAGAGATGCTGAAGATCATATTTCTTGGCTTCTTTAACATGGTTAGCATGAGAAGGCTTTAGTTACAGTTGAAGCAGGAAAGGGACGGACTGGGCTTCTTGATGAGGTAGATAAATTACAGTGTATGTTTTTTTTTCTTCCAAATTATTTAAGAGAAGGGAATCGATGAGATCGAGCTGGCGGAATTCAAAGTGGATCCTTGGAGGATGAACTTAAGGCTGAACTCAAGGGTGGGGGAAGGCTGAACTGGGCGGGGAGAAGGCGGCGGTGTACTCGAGGGCGAGGCGGAGAGTGGCAACGGTGAACTCCGACGTAGTCGAGGGCGAGGCGGGGAGCGGTGAAAAGCTACGGCGATGAGGTTAGACGGAGGAGGGGAGGGGAGGTGGCGACGAACCCGAGAGGAGGCTTGGGGGCCTGGGCGGAGGTGGCGACGGTGAGGAAGGCGAGGGCTAGGGCGACGAGCTTGAGAAAGCCCTTGGTTTTAGAGAGAGATAGGAGAGAGAGAGAGAGGAGATGAGAGAGAGAGAGAGAGAGGATACGAGTATTGGGTCTGAGGGATTGAGGGGAGGGGATAAGGATATTTTGGGGATTTAAGCTTAGCTGGCATGTAATAATTGCTAAAAAGGGGCTGCAGCATAAAATATCATACTTCAAGGGGCTGAACCACATGGGGGAAACTAGGAGGGGCTGCAACACATAAAGTTTCTGCTTTTGGGGCTCAGACACATTTTTCTCTATAATATATTTTGAAAATATATATTTGGTTTTTGAATATATTACAGCAATTTAAAATTTTCAAAATATATTTTTAGGATTTTATATAATGCCAAAAATTAGTAAATTTTAAATTACCAAATCATACTTTAATTTAATTACCTAAATTACTTCGTGTTTAAACATTTTAATATTTATGATATTTTAATTTTCAAAGTACTTATGGAAATAATACTAAAATTTAACTATATTTCAAATTACGAAATTGATCTTACTAAATACAAATTAGCAATTTAAACTATCAAATCTTACTTTAATTTAACTACCCAAATTATATACTGCTCACAATTTTTCAAATTTGTATAAATTTTAAATTACTAAAATTGCAATTCAATGGTTGTAATTATAAATTTCACCCAAAAAACTTTATACTGAATTTATAAATTACAATTTGAATTTTTTATAATTTAAAATTTTTACCCAAATAATACTATGAAATTATTGCAAAGATATGTTTTCGGTTTTTTTAATTTTTACCCAAATAATACTTTCAAATTATAATTTTATCAAATTTTACAAAATATTGTAGCAATTAAAATTTTGGTTTTTTGAAATATTTCAATAATTAAAAATAATTTTTTAAGATATATATTTTGCTTTTTCAAAAAATAAAGAAATTATAATATATTTTTTAATATAAATTGTTTAGTTTTTTAAAATATTACAGTAATTATAATATATTTTTAAAATATATTTCCTTTTTTAAAGTTTTTGTCTTTTAAACTATATTTTCATTTTTTTCAAATTTTTACCTAAATAATATTTTAATATTATTGCAAAGTATTATTTTTAGTTTTTCTAAATTTTTACCCAAATAGTACTTTGAAATTATAAATTTTTATGTTTTTTCAATATATTACAACATTTAAAATTTTAAAAAATATTACATTAATTAAAATTTATTTTTGGTTTTTTAAAAATATCACAACAATTAAAATATATATTTTAATATATATTATCATTTTTTAAACTATTACAACAATTGTAATATCATTATTTCTAGGCGGGTAAATGTTCTCTAACCTCAATGGAGGGTGACTGAGAATGGGGTTCGCGTGCTTCGATCTCTAAAATTATATTCAGATAAGAGTGATTGAAATACGAAAAAATACAAATGAATTGTAATAAGACAATGCTTCGTGTTTGGGGGAGAAAGTTGATTTCTTCATTGCTGTGTTCATTACAACTTCAGTCGTTACAACGAAAACAAAAAAAGTTAGTCTTTTTATAAGACCTTTACACAATGAAAACAAAAAAGTACAACTCTCGTCAAACAGCACAACGGGTGTTTATCACCCGCTGCTTGCGTGAGATCTTTTCCTATGACGGGGACGTTGATATTCATAGACCACCAAACGATCAGATCAGATCCGGAGCTTTGTTGATTAGCGAAGGAATCAAGAAACCGAAGCAATTAACTCGGCAACAGCGAGATAATCACTCTTCTCGAGATCACCGCAACGGGATAATCTCAAGGAAAAGAACTGGAAACTGCAGATCTGTCGAACTCTTCTTCTTTATGCCTGAAGAACTTGATCTGATCTCCTCATCCTCTCTGAAATTCATGCTCCTTCAGTCTTCAATTCAGCAGGGCTTCGCCGACGCTCGAGAATTCCAGCTCTGGAAAAATAAAGGCACTAGGGCTGTATTTATAGGCTTTGGGACCTTAGTTTTTGGATAAGAACAACCGATTCAATCTTATCTTCAGTTGTAACCACTTAACCACGTTCTTAGATGATACTTTATCAGTTGAAACAAATCTAGGTGGTTGACGGTCGAAAAACGACTTAAAACTGTCAAAAACAGAATTTTGGGGCTGCGAAAATATTACAATAATAAAAAATATTTTTTTAAGATATATATATATATTTTTAAAAAAATTAAGAAATTATAATATATATCTTTGATCGCGGAATTATCAAAGATGGGTTGAGAAGAGGATGACAGAAACACAAACACAATTCAGTATATGGCGAAGGAAAATATCTTCTCTAGATTATGAGTATGAAAAGATTACAATTTCTCTCTCACAATCTCACTAGAATCGAGAACAAACTCTCAATTCTCTCTAAACCCTAATCTCTCTTGATTAGAATCTCTCTTGATCACCTCTGATTGTTTAGAACCCTAAAACAATCCTATTTATAGTGTTTACAACGTGGATGACAAACTTGTAAATAAACAAGCCTAAAAGGATCAGGAATCTCTGTCAAAACAGAATCCAAAACGAACCAGGAAAACCTAGAAATCACGATCTGGTCGACCGCCAGGATTGGTTCAGTCGACCGGCCAGAGAGTTTTCTCAAAACCCTACGCTGTGCAGGTTTCCGGTCGACCGGCATGTGTGCTGCGGTCGACCGACCAGAGATCTGCCAGATTTCCCTGTTCTTCTGCGTTTCGCTCCTTCTGACTTCTTTCGCCGTCTTCTTTGGCTCCAACCACGCCTCTATTATCAAGATATCATGAGAATCTCCTATCCTCTAGCTCCCATGAGGATCGCTAAGCTCCCGAAGAGAAGATACACCCGTATCACTTGTCGATGTCAAATGAGCTTTTGTGACTCGGATAGCAACGTTCATCATCTTCTCTCTATCTCGAGTCACGTGCGGGGACCGATAGATAATTTTTGATGCCTATAGATACCCCCTCCAAAGTGTTTTAGCCTCGTTTTTTATAGAGGAGCCTGAAATACTTTGGATATGATCGGTCCAACCTTCAGTCGGTGTAAGAGGACCTGTAGTCAGCTTCGATCTTTGACTTCTTTGATTTTCAGTCTATTCAATATTTTTATGAATAACCGAAGTTGTTCCGGCGCTGCGTTTATCATCTGGCCGTCGTCGAAGTCTCAAATCGAAATTGGTGAGTTGGTTTTGACTCGCGTCATTGAGTTGATTTTGAACTGATTATCTCAATCGCAATGCGTTGACCTGTGTTGATTTTCATCGCAACGCGTTGATTGGCATTGACCTAGGGTTACGCGTTGACCGGCGTTGACCTTAGGGTTTCGGATCGCTAGGCGTTGAGTTTCATCGCAACGCGTTGATCGGCGTTGACCTAGGGCTACACGTTGACCGGCGTTGTCCTAGGGTTACGTGTTGACGGGCGTTGGAGTGTAGCGGTCCCAAATGTCGGGTTGTAGGACTAATTATTAAAGCTGATTCATCTACATCTATGGATCTTATCCTGATGTTGTTGGATGCTCAAGTCACGAGACCAGCTAATGGAGTTGGTGCGTCAATCACTCTTGCATTTATAGGATTTTTGGCAAACCTTCAGCCATCAACGGGTTTGATGAGCCTTTACCGACTACCGTTTGAGTCAGGCTAGCATACAGATTGTTTAACTCCGTTCTGCACGTAACATTGTGCTAAAAGAGTTAACTCTTTTAGTGCTACGATATTGAATACGTAGACTTCGTCTTTCTCACTGGAATAGACTACCCGACAACGTGTATTAGACGTAGACTTAGGATTTTTGGTAAATTCTTAGCCTTCAACGGATTTGACGTGCATTTACCGATTACAATTTGAATCGGGCTTGCATGCGGATTGTTTAAGTCCATTTCGTATGTGACGTTATGCTAAGAGAGTCAACTCTCTTAGTGCTAAGTTATTGAATACGTAGACTTCGTCTTTCTTACGGGAATAGACTACCCGGTAACGCGTGTTAGGCGCTGACTTATTCCTACTTAGGCTTCGTGGTAAAAGTCTCCAGACTCGGATTCTGGTGTCTTCTTCAATCGGTGAAAGACTAAACCGGCAATGCGTGTTTGTAGGCGTCAAAAATTGCCTATAGGTCCCCGTACATGGCTCGATACAGAGAGAAGACGATGAACGTCGCTATCCGAGTCATAGGAGCTCGTTTGACAATGACAAACACATGAAGTGAGTCGACGGATCATACGAAGCAATAGAACTCCGGAATAATAAAAACAAGAGCTGATCTGAAGCCCCATGTCGTTTACGAAAGACGGAGCACCCCTCGTGTCCCATTTATTCCACATATGATTCAATCATGAGATCCTATAGATCTTCTCGTCGGCTTTCTAATGCATCTTGAACCGCGTAATTCCTAGTCCGGACGACGAA
Organism: Asparagus kiusianus; assembly: GCA_022839385.1. NCBI lineage: Eukaryota > Viridiplantae > Streptophyta > Magnoliopsida > Asparagales > Asparagaceae > Asparagus > Asparagus kiusianus. The sequence goes on along the minus strand of BQKN01064936.1, from coordinate 396,429 downwards.
TTTACGGTGGAAACAAACTCGACGCGCCAAAACCAAAAAAGCCAAACCGAGACACCCCGTAGTGTCTTGGCTTGGCCAAGACACTTATAAGTGTCTCGGCCAAGCCAAGACACTTCCAAGTGTCTCGGCCAGGCCGAGACACTTCAAAGTGTCTCAGACTTTGTAAAGCGATTTTGACTATGATTAACTTCGAATCTGAAGAAATGCAAAACATGAAAATTGTAGATCTCCTCGTTAGATTTCCAATGCATCTTGGATCAGGTCATTTGGAGACCATATGAGGAAGTTAAGACTAAAATATCTAAGATAGTACAAACTGGCTCAGAATTCCGAGACAGTGTTGGTGTCTTACAGAAGAATGCCGATTTTGGTCATGATGAGATTCAAATATGAAGAAACTTAAAACATAAAAGTTGTATATCTTTTTGTCCTCTTTCCAATGCATCTAGAATCAAGTCATTTGGAGGTCATATGAGGAAGTTAAGGCTAAAATACCCAAGACACTTCAAAGTGTCTCGGCCTGGCTCGACCAAGCCGAGACACTCTCAAGTGTCTTGGCTTGGCCAAGACACTTATAAGTGTCTCGGCCAAGCCAAGACACTCAGAAGTGTCTGCAATACAAAAAATACGGATTTTGGTTAATTTCGATGGTTTTTTGATCATTAACCGCCTGAATTTGCTCCAACTGATCTGATAATATGGTTAAGTGGTTTCAACTGAAGATAAGAGGGAATCAACCGTTCTTATCCAAACAAAGGGCTCCTGAAGCCTATAAATACAGCCCCAGGACCTTTATTTTTCCAGATCTGTCTTGAGCGTCGGTAAAGCCCTGCTATATTGAGGACTAAAGAGCCATGAATTTCAGAGAGGAGGAGGAGACTTCAGTGAATTCTTCGGCATAAAGAAGAGGAGTTCGTCAGATCTGCAGCCCGGTTCGTCCCTTAAGATTACCACGTTGCGGTGATCTTAAGAAGAGCAATTATCTCGCTGTTGCCGAGATAAGCGCTTCGACTTCTTGATTCCTTCACGAATCAACGAAGCTCCGGATCTGATCTGATCGTTTGGTGGTCCACGGATATCAACATCTCCGTCACAGGCCAAGATCCCACGCAAGCAGTGGGCGATAAACACCCGTTGCGTTTGTTTGAAGAGAGTTGTATTTTTCTTATTTTCATTGTGTAAGAAAGTCTTATAAAAAGACTAATTTTACTTTGAATATGTAATTGATAAACGTGTAATGGATTCAGCAATGAAGATATCAACTTTCACCGCAAACAAGCTGGCGACCATAGTGGGAGCCAACAGTCTCGCTACCGAGGCTGTCGTGCCGCAGCCAACGATCAAGATCCCCATGGCTGGAGAGGTCGAATATGAGTTCGACCAACAGAAGTTCGAGGAGTACGTCTTTTTCTCCTCCTCCAGATCCGCTCCTCCTCATAAGTGCAGGAAGATCTACTCCTTCCAGAAGATCCGCCGGTCTCCAGATCTGAAGACCCGAGAAGTCGATCTCCCCGTCCTCGCTACTGTAGTTGCATCTTGCAACGATCCGTCGGCGTCCAATGAAGCCAGATCGGCAGATCTGAATTTCTTATCGATCAAGGAGTTGACTACTGAAGGCGCACGAACTCTATCAAAGAGAGCATGCCAAAGGCAACGCTAACGCCTCGCGCGCTAACTCGCCAAGGCGTTGGACCAGATGGATGAACTCCGTTACCAAGCAGATCTGGAGTTCAGAAAATGCCAAGTGGCTGAGCCATCTCCACATCAAGCTTCAGGAACCTCCTCCCAACCACCTACTAATGAATGGGTTCGTGTCAAACGGAACCGTTCCACTCTTGAGGAGCATATTCAGAAGCGTCGCGCACTTCTTGCGCATGCTCATATCCTTGTGCGAAAAGTACAAGAAATGCAAAAGGAAGAGGCGGTTAAGAGATCGCCGAGATCCAAACAAGTTTGGATGCCAAAAGTCAAATCAGCGCCTAAGGCAAAAACAAACGGAACTATCATTAATCTTTTGTCAACTTCAGATCCCGAACCTCCGGTCAAGCCCCACCGCAGCGTGGATTTCCCCAAGTTCAGGATTCCTCTTAAGGATCGCCTCAGTTCTCTACCCGAAGATCGAGGCAAAGCGCCTGTTAAGGAACGCTTGGGACCGTTAAAGGAACCCCGAGCAAACATCCAGACTGAGGGTCATACGCGACCTCCTAACAAGTTGATTCCCGTAACCGCCCGCTTGGGGGTGCGTACAGAAGGCCAAGAGCATGTTAAGGTTTCACCCATAGAAGAGTGTGATTCTAAACGTGTGACTCCTGTAGATGTCAACAAGGAGTTGTTTACTCAGAAGAAAATGCGTTAGACAGACGAACGCGTTATACCTGAGAATTTATGTAAACAGCCGATAGGTTACTCTGACCGCAATGTCGATGAGTTGTACTATCGGGCTGGAGGTACAAATAAATCTCGAAAGAGAAGTACTCGGGAAGCAGACTCTCACTGTCCGTGTATCAAAATTATCAGGGCAGTATTATCAGCGTGTAGCTGCCCCAAGACTGCTCCACAGAGGGTCTCGGTATTTGAAAGGATCTCCTCCAGAACACCCAGTACCAAGCCAAGGCGTTTCTGTAGAAAAAGACCAGCTGCGCAAGATGATGAACTTCTAGAAGTCATAGTTAATATGGCTGATAAGGGGAAGTCAACGCGAAGCTTCAGTCCTCGTCATTTTTCGGACATATCCCAATGTATAAGTCGGTTATGGTCGGGAACCGTTAGACAAAGGGACTATCAGAGGATGAATCAAGGATTATCAGAGGATGATGAAGCGTCAGATGCCAACTCTGCAGTCGCTTCTGACAAAACGATATCCAGCCCGGATCAATCCCGCAAAGTGTTAATGATTAGCACCAAGGAAGTCACCAAAATGGTTAAGGATGCTCTAGCCAAGCAGAAGCAAACCTTCAAGATCGAAATGAAAATGGCTATGCAGGAGATGAGGCAAATGCACGACCAACAAATCCGAGCTTTGTCGAATCAGATAGGTGAATCCAGCCATCGCAACAATGCTAATCAAACAGATAGCGATTCAGATGTGGATGAACACCTTAAGGCTTATGACCCTCCCGATGACCAGAATACTGGGGGTGGTCCCATCGATGATGACAACACTGGGGGTGGCCTCATTATTCCTCTCAGGAATCGTCCAAGATCTGATACAGACGGGGACGAGAAAATAAAGGACCTTGAGAGCAAAATCAACGCGCTGATGTCTGCTCAGAGGATAAAAAGGACCGGTATTCCATCTTCCTACCCAAGAAAGTGGGATTCGATCCCGTATACGGCAAAGTTTAACCTGATCAACTTCATGCCGTTCAACGGGAAGGGCTCGCCCACTCAGCATCTGATCTACTTCAAGTCCCACTTGGGTATGATCTCCGGCAATGAAGTCTTGATGGTTCGGTCATTCGTTGGCACCCTTCGCGGGCCTGCCTTCGATTGGTACCGACGTCTTAAACCTGGAAGCATCAACAGCTGGGAGGACCTGGAGAGCATGTTCCTCGCTCATTTCTTTGATGATGACGCCGAGGTGTCAATCAGGACACTCTTCGATGAGAAGCAGAAAGACGGAGAATCGGTGGATACCTTCATCAAACGCTTCCGCAATCAGGCAATGAACTGTAAGGATCCCGTCACAGAGGAATTCGTCTTACAGACCTGTCATAACAACTTGTCCATTAACATCTTAGACGTTATGGGAGTAGAGCCACTTAATACCTGGAAAGAGTTAAAAGTGTACGGAGAGCAGGCCGAACGCTTCCTTAGAAGGAGGAAGGTCGAAAGAAGCCAACCGATGGCTAACCCTCTAAATCCGAGTCTCGTTTCCCATGATGAAGGGAAGACACCTACAACAGTTGTTGACGTTAATCAGACGTCGCAACAGCAGCCCCGAAGACAACAGAAGATTTCGGATCTGACGCTCCAAAAAGAGTACTCATTCAAGGATGAAGATGTTCTAGCCATCTTCGAGACCCTTCTTGAAAACAACAAGATCAAGCTGTCACCCATCACGAATCAGGAGGAAGCTAACAATACTGTGGATCCGAAGTACTGCGCGTACCACAGGAGGATCCTTCATCCCACCAAGACTTGCTTTACTTTAAAGAATAGCATCCAAACCTTGGTTGAAGCCGGCGTCATAACGCTAAGATAAGCTAAATGAGAATGGAAAGACTCCGACAAGTATACGAGTATAAACTGCTTCTCAGCACTCCGAAGAGTATACGAGTATAAACTGCTTCTCAGCACTCTGAAGAGTATATGAGTATAAACTGCTTCTCAACACTCCAAAGAGTATACGAGTATAAACTGCTTCTCAGCACTCCGAAGAGTAAACAAGTATAAACTGCTTCTTAATCCTCTAACCGGTATAAGAGGTTAAACTGCTCCCCGACACTCCAATAGGTATATGAGTCTAAACTATTTCCTTTCTCTCACAGGAAGTTCCTAGAGAGTGACATGCCTGGTATTCTTAAGGATAACCCGGTCATGCAACTGAGTACAATGTTAGACCCAGTTTCGCGAAGAAAGCTAGGGGTGAATAATTCATGCAACCGAGAGAATTCTATATAGCGTATTCTTTAGGATAACCCAGTCACTATAAGAAGGTGATGAATAAGAAACTCCCACTCAAACTCCCGCTACGTCTGTACACTCAACATTCTCATTGTTAGAGTCCGGACTTAGTATTCAAAATTTTAGTCTCCTGGTCATTAACGATTATCAAACCCCTCCGTGTTAAATACTTGTCACTTAACACTAAGAACCCCCTCTGAGTAACTTGTACAAGTCAACACTTCCACTGTGATTTGTACTCCCACTCCCACTGTCTACTTGGTCAAACCTTTAAACAGTTAGGACCACAATCAAAATCTCCTCTCGATTCCTTCCATGAACGAGAGGTCCACAAATTGAACGATCAAACCTTTAAACAGTTAGGGTCGTCTCAAATTCTCATCTTGGTCAAACCTTTAAACAGTTAGGACCACAACCAAAATCCCCTCTTGATTCCTTCCATGAACGAGAGGTTCACAAATTAAACGATCAAACCTTTAAACAGTTAGGTCATCTCAAATTTCTATGTTGGTCAAACCTTTAAACAGTTAGGACCACAACCAAAATCCCCTCTCGATTCCTTCCATGAACAGGAGATCCATAAATTGAATGATCAAACCTTTAAACAGTTAGGGTCGTCTCAAATTCTCATTGTGGTCAATCCTTTAAACAGTTAGGATCACAACCAAAATCCCTTCTCGATTCCTTCCATGAACGAGATGTCCACTTTCGATTTGAGAAATCATACCTATAAAAGTTAGGATTGCTTCCAACCTCACTTGGTCAAACCTGCAGATAGTTAGGACCAAAACCAGAATGCCCCTTTTCGATAAACGAAAGACTTCCACCTTTTCCAATTCAGTCAAACCTATAAAAGTTAGGGCCAAAATCAGAATTCCACCTCATAAATGAGGAATTCTTTTCTTGGATTAAGCAACCAATCCTATAAAAGTTAGGGTTGCTTGAATCTTTTCGATTCTCGGAGTTGAGATCCCCCTCCTAGTTTTACTTTTTCGGATTCTTAGGGTGGAGATCCCACTTCGAGTTTCCTTAGCAACTGAAAATAGAATATAAAATTTTTCCTCTTCGGTTTCAGGAGATAGAATATAAAATTATTCCTCTCCTATTTTTCGACACCATCCTTCAATTCCATAATCCGTGCCTTACACACACGGGGAATTTTATCCCGAAGCCTAAGTAGGGATAAGTCAGCGCCTAACACGCGTTATCGGTTTAGTCTTTCACCGATTGAAGAAGACACCAGAATTCAAATCTGGGGAATTTTATCCTGAAGCCTAAGTAGGGATAAGTCAGCGCCTAACACGCGTTGCCGATTAGTCTTTTGCCGTAAAAAGGACAAAAGCTCACATATTCGACATTATGGCAGGCCGTTATTAATAACGCCAAAATCCACGCCTTACACGCGTGGGGAATTTTATCCCGAATCCTAAGTAGGGATAAGTCAACGCCTGACACGCATTGCCGGTTTAGTCTTTCACTGATTGAAGAAGACACCAGAATCCAAATCTGGGGAATTTTATCCCGAAGCCTAAGCAAGGATAAGCCAATGCCTAACACGCGTTGCCGGTTTAGTCTTTCACCGATTGAAGAAGACACCAGAATCCAAATCTGGGGAATTTTATCCCGAAGCCTAAGCAGGGATAAGCCAATGCCTAACACGCGTTGCCGGTTTAGTCTTTTACAGATTGAAGAAGACACCAGAATCCGAGTCTGGAGACTTTTATCCTGAATCCTAAGTAAGGATAAGTTAGCGCCTAACACGCGTTGTCGGGTAGTCTATTCTCATGACAAAGACAAAGTCTACGTATTCAATATCGTAGCACTAAGAGAGTTAACTCCCTTAGCACAACGTCACATGCGGAACGGATTTAAACAATCCGCTTGCTAGCCCGACTCAAACGGTAGTTGGTAAAGGCACATCAAATTCATTGATGGCTGAGGATTTGCCAAAAATCCTAAGTCTACGTCTAACACACGTTGCCGGATAGTCTATTCCCGTGAGAAAGACGAAGTCTACGTATTCAATATCGTAGCACTAAAAGAGTTAACTCTTTTAGCACAACGTCACATGCGGAATGGACTTAAATAATTCGCATGCTAGCTCGACTCAAACGGTAGTCGGTAAAGGCTAATCAAACCCGTTGATGGCTGAGAATTTGCCAAAAATTCTATGAATGCGAGTAATTGACGCATCAGCTTCATTAGTTGGTCTCATGATTTGAGCATCCAACGACTTCGGGATAAGATCCATACCTGCAGACGAATCAGATTTAATAGTTGGTCCAGCAGCCCTAATATTTAGGACCGCCATACTCTAATACCTTAAGAGCTTAAACGGTGTATACTTTATCAAATGTACGAGTATAAACTGTGTTAACATTAGTCAACACGTTGCAATAAAAAGTCAACGCCGGGTGATCCGAAACCCTAGGTCAACGCCGGTCAACGCGTGACTCTAAGTCAACGCCAGTCAACGCGTTGCGATGAAAGTCAATGCGAATCAACATATCATGATGGAGATAGTCAGTTCAAAGTCAACTCGAAGATACGAGCCAAAATCAACTCATTGGTTTTGATTCAAGATTTCGACGACGGCCAGATGATAAACGCAGCGTCGGGAAAACTTCAGCTATTCGTCAAAATATCGAATAGATCGAAAATCGAAGGAGTCAAGAATCAAAGCTAATGACAGGTCCTTTTACACCGACTGAAGGTTGGACCGATCATTTTCAAAGTATTTCATGCTCATCTATAAAAGAAACGAGACTGAAACACTTTGGAAGGGGTATCTGTCAGCGTCAAAAATTACCTATAGGTCTCCGCACACGGCCCGAGACAGAGAGAAGACGATGAACGTCGCTATCAGAGTCATAGGAGATCATTTGACAATGACAAACACATGAAGTGAGTCGACGGATCATACGAAGCAACGGAACTTCGGAATAACGGAAACAAGAGCTGATCGGGAGCCCCGCATCATTTACGAAAGACGGAGCACCACTCATGTCCCATTTATTCCACATATGATTCAATCATGGGATCCTGAAGATCTTCTCATCGGCTTTCTAACGCATCTTGAACCGTGTAATTCCGAGTCCGGACGACGAATTTACGGTGGAAACAAACTCGACGCGCCAAAACTGAAAAAAGCCAAGCCGAGACACCCCGTGGTGTCTTAGCTTGGCCAAGACACTTATAAGTGTCACGGCCAAGCCAAGACACTTCCAAGTGTCTCGGCTTAGCCGACACACTTATAAGTGTCTTGGCCAAGCCGAGACACTTCAAAGTATCTCGGACTTTGTAAAGCGATTTTGACTATGATTAGCTTTGAATCTGAAGAAATGCTAAACATGAAACTTGTAGATCTCTTCGTTATATTTCCAATTCATCTTGTATCAGGTCATTTGGATATCATATGAGGAAGTTAAGACTAAAATACCGAAGATAGTACAAACCACCTCAGAATTTCGAAACAGTGTTGGTGTTTTGGAGATGAATGATGATTTTAACCATGATACGATTCGAATCTGAAGAAACATAAAACATAAAAGTTGTAGATCTCTTTGTTAAATTTCCAATGCATCTAGAATTAGGTCATTTTGAAATCATATGAGGAAGTTAAGGCCAAAATACCAGAGACACTTTAAAGTGTCTCGGCCTAGCTCGGCCAAGCCAAGATAAGCCAAGCCGAGACACTCTCAAGTATCTTGTCTTGGCCAAGACACTTATAAGTGTCTCGGCCAAGCCAAGACACTCAAAAGTGTCTGCAATAAAAAAAATGCTGATTTTGGTTGTTTTCGGCATTTTTTTGATCGTTAACCGTCTGGATTTGCTCCAACTGATCTGATAATATGGTTAAGTGGTTTTAACTGAAGATAAGAGGGAATCAACCGTTCTTATCCGAACACAGGGCTCCTGAAGCCTATAAATACAGCCCTAGGGCCTTCATTTTTTCAGATTTGGAATTCTCGAGCGTCGGCGAAGCCCTACTGGATTGAGGACTGAAGAGCCACGAATTTCAGAGAAGAGGAGGAGACTTCAGCGGATTCTTCGGCATAAAGAAGAGGAGTTCGTCAGATCTGCAGCCCGGTTCGTCCCTTAAGATTACCCCATTATGTTGATCTTAAGAAGAACAATTATCTCGCTGTTGCCGAGATAAGCGCTTCGGCTTCTTAATTCCTTCGCGAATCGACGAAGCTCCGGATCTGATCTGATCGTTTGGTGGTCCACGGATATCAACATCCCCATCACAGCCTAAGATCCTATGCAAGCAGCGGGCGATAAACACCCATTGCATTTGTTTGAAGAGAGTTGTATTTTTCTTATTTTCATTGTGTAAGAAAGTCTTATAAAAAGACTAATTTTACTTTGAATATATAATCGATAGTGTAATGGATTCAGCAATGAAGATATCAACTTTCACCGCAAACATTATTAGGTATTGACTTATCCCTTCTTAGGATTCGGGATAAAATTCCCCACGCGTATAAGGCACGGATTGTGGTATTATTATTTATAACCTGCCACAATGTTGAATATGTGGGTTTGTCCTTTTTACGGCAAAAGACTAACCGACAATGCGTGTTAGGCGCTGACTTATCCTTACTTAGGCTTTGGAATAAAATTTTCCAGACTAGAATTCTGGTGTCTTCTTCATTCGGTGAAAGACTAAACCGGCAACGCGTGTTAGGCGTTGACTTATCCCTACTTAGGATTCGTAATAAAATTCCTCGTGCATGTAAAGCACGAATTGTGGTGTTATTAATAACAACCTGTCACAATATCGAATATGTGGGCTTTTGTCCTTTTTACGGCAAAAGACTAACCAGAAATGCGTGTTAGGCACTGACTTATCCCTACTTAGGCTTCTGGATAAAATTCCCCAGACTGGAATTCTGGTCTTCTTCATTTGGTGAAAGACTAAACCGACAACGCGTGTTAGGCGTTGACTTATCTCTATTTAGGAGTCGAGATAAGGTTCCCAGCACGTGTAAGGCGCGAATTATGGTATTATTAATAACGACCTTCCACAATATCGAATATGTGGGTTTTGTCCTTTTTAATGCAAAAGGCGTACCTGTAACGCGTGTTAGGCGCTGACTTATCCTACTTAGGCTTCGGGATAAAATTTCCCAGACTGGAATTCTGGTGTCTTCTTCATTCGGTGAAAAACTAAACCGCTAACGCGTGTTAGGTGTTAACTTATCTCTATTTAGGAGTCGAGATAAGGTTCCCCGCGCATGTAAGGCACGGATTATGGTGTTATTAATAACGACCTGTCACAATGTTGAATATGTGGGCTTTTGTCATTTTTACGGTAAAAGACTAATCGGCAATACGTATTAGGCACTGATTTATCCCTATATAGGCTTCGGAATAAAATTTCCCAAACTAGAATTCTGGTGTCTTCTTCAATCGATGAAAGACTAAACCGGCAATGCGTGTTAGGCGTTGACTTATCCCTACTTAGGATTCGGGATAAAATTCCCCACGCGTGTAAGGCACGGATTATGATAGTTGAAAAAGAAGTGTCTTCTCTTGGGGTAAAGACAAACCCAAAACGGGAGAGGAAGAATTTTATATTCTATCTCCCAAAACTAAAGAGAAAGAATTTTATATTCTATCTCCAGTTGCAAAGGAGACTCGAAGTGGGATCTCCACTCCAAGAATCCGGAAAGGTGAAACTAGGAGTGGGATCTCAACTCCGAGAATCAGAAAGATTCAAGCAATCCTAACTTTTATAGGATTGGTTGTTTAAATCAAGAAAAGAATTCCTCATTTATTGAGGTGAAATTCTAATTTTGGCCCTAACTTTTATAGGTTTGGTTGAATAGGAAAAGGTGGAAGTCATTCGTTTATCGAAAGGGGCATTCTGATCTTAGTCCTAACTGTCTGCAGGTTTAACCAAGTGAGGTTAGAGGCAATTCTAACTTTATAGGTTTGATTGCTCAAATTGAAAGTGGACCTCTCGTTCATGGAAAGATTCGAGAGGGGACTTTGGTCGTGGTCCTAACTGTAGGAAGGTTTGACCGAGTGGACAGTGAGAGTGGGAGTACAAATTACAGTGGGAGTGTTGATTCGTACAAATCACTCAAAGGGGGTTACTGGTGTTAAGTGACAAATACTTAACATGGAGGGGTTTGACAATCGTCAATGATCAGGATATTAAAATTTCAAGTAATATGTCCGGACTTTAACAATAGGAATGTTGAGTGCACATACACATCGAAAGTTTGAGTGGATTCAACCGAAAGGAATTTTGGTGGTCCCACTGTCAATTAGTCTGATCGGTGGGGGATTTTGTGGTGGAGGACTGTGAGTCGTCAAACACCAATGGGAGTTTTGTGAGGGAAGATTGATTCTAACGAAGTGATCGAATATCGTCTCAGCAAAAGAGTGTTCGGAAATCACAGTAGGAGTTTACTGTTTATCATTTTCTTGTAGTGACCGAATTATCCCTAAGAATACACTATGTAGAATTCTTTCGGGAACTTCCCGTTACATCCACCCCCAGTTTTTTTCAAAGCTGGGTATAATATTGAACTCCATTGGATGACCGGGTTATCCTTAAGAATACCAGGCATGGCACTCTTCAGGAACTTCCCGTGAAAGAAATGAAATAGTTTAGACTCATATACCAGTTGGAGTATTCATGGAGCAGTTTATCCTCATGCACCATTCGGGGTGTAGGAATGAGCAGTTTATACTCTTATACTTGTCGGAGTCTTGCCATTCTCATTTGACTTAATTTAGCGTTATAATGCCAGCTTCAACCAAGATTTGGATGCTATTCTTGAGAACGAAGCAAGCCTTAGTGGGATGAAGGATCCTCCTATGGTACGTACAGTACTTTAGATCCAAAGTATTGTCAGCTTCCTCCTGATTTACAATAGGCGGTAGCTTGATCTTGTTATTTTCAAGGAGGGACTCGAAAATGGCTGGAACGTCTTCGTCCTTGAAGGAGTACTTCTTTTAGAGTCTCGGATCCAAAGTCTTTTGCTATCTTCGGGGTTGTTGTTGCGATGTATGATTAACATCAACAACGGCTGCATGTGTCTTTCCCTTACCACGGGAAACAAAGCTTGAGTCCGGAGGGTTAGCCATCGGTTGGCTTCTCTCGACTTTCTTCCTTCTGAGGAAGCGTTCGGCCTGCTCTCCGTGCAATTTTAATTCTTTCCAGGTGCTGGACGGTGCTACTCCCATAACTTCTAATATCTCAACAGATAGGTTGTTATGACATGTTTGGAGGATGAAGTCATATGTGACCGGATCTCGACAATTCATCGCCTTATTTCGGAAGTGCTTGATGAAGTCATCGACCGTCTCTTCGTCTTCCTGTTTCTCCTCAAAGAGTGTCCTGATGGATACTTCGGCGTCGTCATCGAAGAAGTTGTCGAGGAATGAGCTCTCCATATTATCCCAGCTGTTGATACTCCCCGGCTTAAGACGGTGATACCAATTGAAGGCTGCTCCGCGAAGGATGCTAACGAATGACCGAACCATCAAGGCTTCATTGCCAAAAATCATGCCCAAGTGGGACTTGAAGTAGATCAAATGTTGAGTGGGCGAGCCCTTCCCGTCGAACGGCGTGAAGTTGATCAAGTTAAACTTCGCTGGATATGAGATCGATTCCCACTCTCTCGGGCAAGGACACGGAATCCCGATCTTCTTCACCTCTCAAGCAGACATCAGAGCATTGATTTTTCTCTCGAGGTCCTTCATCTTTTTGTCCTCGTCTATATCTTGCTTTGGACAATTTTCGAGAGGAATAACATGGCCACCCCCAGTGTTGTTATCATTGGTGGGACCACCCCCAACATTATTATTTTTAGTGAGACCACCCCTAGTATTTTGGTCAACAGGAGGGTTATCAGTATTGACGTATTCATCCACGTATGAATCGTTAGCTGCTTGGCTGACATTGTTAACTGGACTCACCTTATCTGATTCGACAAGTCTCGGATCTGTTGGTCGTGTATTTGTCTTATCTCCTGCATAGACATTTCCATTTTGATTTTGAATGCTTGCTTCTGCTTGGCTAGAGCATCCTCAACCATTTTGGCTACTTTCTCGGTGTTAATCATAAACACTTCGTGGGATTGTCCTGGACTGGATACTATTTTGTCAGAAGCGACTATAGAGTTGGCATCTGATGCTTCATCATCCGAAGATAATCCCCTCTGCATTCTCTGATAATCTCTTTGTCTAATGGTTTCCGATCGCAACCGGGTTAGATGATGCGATATGAGCGGATCAGAATTAGATGGTCTAGCCGACTTTCCCTTATCAGCCATATTAATCGTGACTTTTGGAAGTTCGTCCTCTTGAACGACTGATCGTTTCTTGCGGAAATTTCTTGGCTTGGTATTCGATGCTGCAGAGGAAAGCCTTTGGAATACCGATACCCTTTGTGCAGCGATCTTGGGGGCAGCTACACACTGATAACACTGCCCTGATAATCTTGGCACACGGACAATAGGAGTCCATCTTCCGAGTATCTCTCTTTTGAGATCTGTTCGTACCCCTAGCCTGATAGTACAACTCATCGGCATGATGACCGAAGCAATCTATCATGTGTTGGTACGACTTTTTAGGTATAACGTTGTCATCGTCAGACGAATACGTTTTTTTCTGGGGATTTGCCGCCTTGTTGGCGTTCTCAAGAGTCACGCGTTTAGAGCTACGCCTTTGTGGGCGCAGGACCTCGACGGGCACTTAGACTTCGACTCGTAGTTTGATGCGGTCGATTACTAGAATTTTCTCTTTATGAGAAGGCTCTGAATTATTGCGAGGGCGTTTAGAGCTACGCCTTTGTAGGCTCGGGGTTCATTCACTGGGCCCAAGCGTTCTCTGATCGAAACTTTGCCTCGACCTTTGTGTAAAGGACCAAGGCGATCCTTCAACAGAATTCTAAATTTGGAGAGATCCACGCTGCCGTAGGGTTCCATCGGAGGTGCGGGAGCTGAAGGAGCAGGATCAGGTAGAGGCGACTTAACTGCATTCGGTGCAGTTTTAGGCGTTGTCTTGGGCTTTGGCACCCAAACCTGTTTATGCTTGGACGATTTTTTAATCGCCTCTTCCTTCTGCATTTCTTATGCTTTTCGCACAAGGATTCGAGTGTGCGCAAGAAGTGCACGTCGCTTCTGAATGCGATCCTCAAGAGTGGAACGGTTCCGTTTAACACAAACCCATTCGTTAGTAGGTGGTTGGGAGGAGGATCCTGAAGCTTGCTGTGGCGATGGTTTAGCCATTTGGTGCTTTCTGAACTCCAGATCCGCTTGGTAACGGAGTCCATCCACCTGATCCAAAGCCTTGGCGAATTGGCGCGCGAGGTGTTGGTGTTACCTTTGATGTGCTCTCTTTGATAGAGTTTGCGCTCCTTCAGCAGTTAACTCCTTGATCGAAGAGGAGTTCAGATCTACAGATCTGGTTTCATTAGACGCCAGGGGATCGTTGCGAGGTGCAGCTGCAGCAGCGGTGGCGGAGAGATCACCTTCTTCAGTCTTTAGATCTGAAGTCCAGTGGATCTTCCGGGAGGAGGAGACCTTCCTGCGCTTATGAGGAGAGGCGGATCTGGAGGAGGAGGAGGAGACGTACTCCTCGAAATACTATTGGTCGAACTCGTATTCGACCTCTTCATTCATCAGGATCTTGATCGTCGGCTGCGGCATGACAGCCTTAGCAGTAAGACTGTTGGCTCCCACTATGGTCGCCAGCTTGTTTGGGGAGAAAGTTGATTTCTTCATTGCTGTGTTTATTACAACTTCAATCGTTACAATGAAAACAAAAAAAAGTTAGTCTTTTTATAAGACCTTTACACAATGAAAACAAAAAAAGTACAACTCTTGTCAAACAGCATAACGGGTGTTTATCGCCCTCTGCTTGCGTGAGATCTTTGCCTGTAATGGGGACATTGATATTCGTGGACCACCAAATGATCAGATCAGATATGGAGCTTCGTTGATTCGCGAAAGAATCAAGAAACCGAAGCAATTATCTCGGCAACATCGAGATAATCACTCTTCTCGAGATCACCGTAACGGGGCAATCTCAAGGAAAAGAACCGAGAACTGCAGATCTGTCAAACTCTTCTTCTTTATGCCTAAAGAACTCGATCTGATCTCCTCCTCCTCTCTGAAATTCATGCTCCTTCAGCCTTCAATTCAGCAAGGCTTCGCCGACGCTCGAGAATTCTAGCTCTAAAAAAATGAAGGTCCCGTGGCTGTATTTATAGGCTTTGAGACCTCTGTTTTCGGATAAGAATAACCGATTCACTCTTATCTTCAGTTGTAACCACTTAACCATATTTTTGGATGATGCTTTATCAGTTGAAACAAATCTAGGTGGTTGACGGTCAAAAAACGACTTAAAACAGTCAAAAACAGATTTTCGGGGCTGCGGACACCCGAGACACCTTGGGTGTCTTAGCTTTGGCCCTGGGACATGGTTTCGACCAGGCCGAGATACCTTGGGTGTCTTAGCTTTGGCCTTAGGGTGTCTCGACCAGGCCGAGACACCTTGGGTGTCTCGACCAGGCCGAGACACCTTGGGTGTCTTAGTTTTGGCCCTGGGACATGGTTTCGCGCGTTCTGTCCGTTTTCGCCGTATCTTCGTCGTCCGAACTCGGAATCGCGTGATTCAAGATGCGTCGGAAATCCGACGAGGAGGTCTACAAGTTCTCATGGTTGAATTGTATATGGAGTATACGAGACATGAGAGGCGCTTCGTCTTTTGTAAGCGACGTGTAGCTCCCGATCAGTTCATGTTTCTGTTATTCTGAAGTTTCGTTGCTTCGCATGGTTCGTCGACTCACTTCATGCGCTTGTCGATGTCAAATGAGCTTCTATGACTCGGATAGCAACGTTCATCATCTTCTCTCTGTCTCGAGCCGCGTGCGGGGACCTATAGGTAATTTTTTGACGCCTACACTTAGCATGGGTTAAAGTAGTAGTTATCACCTTATTGGAGAACAGATTGGAATCCACTAACAATAGTTGCATCACTCCTCTATTCTTAATATCTTTCCTTAAATAAGGTCAAGCAAGCTAAGCACTTTGTTTTGTCCTACGTGAAAGTACCCTAATGCCACTAGGAAGGAACCCTAGAGGGGGGGTGAATAGGGTTTATGCTAATCTAATCCGATTTATGCCAATTTAAACTTATTGACAAATATCCTAGCAAGAATGATATATGACAAGATATATATGCAAGGATATACAACTAATACAAGGGTGAAACAAACAACATAAGATAGTGGGAATATAAACAATGTAATTGACAAAGGCAATATGAATAATAAGCACGAATATAAAAGTGCGTCAATGCAATCACAAACAAAACGATATGTTCACGAGGTTCGGTCCGCCTGACCTACGTCCCCGGTCCTCACCTCGAGGAGATCTCCACTATCACACCCAGTTTGGAAGCCGGAACTTCTCTACACACTCGGTTTTCTAGCTAACCGTAAACTCTACAACACTCACAATGTAACTACACTAACCACAACCTCAAGTGTTGGTCTCTAGCCCGTGTCTCCCTCAAGTGCTCGGAATTATCACCTCTCTCTAGGCTACCGACACCACTACTCTTGGGACAACCCGGTCTCTCACCACACACTCCTATTGGTGTACTAGTGTAATACAAGTGATCTCACAATAAAAGCTCACAACAAAGGATTTGTTCTCTAATACAAGGCGAGAACTCAATTAAGCACACTCTCAATATCACAAACCCACAACCCCAAATTATACTAAGTATGAAAATACAATAAGCTCAACAGGTTGTGTGTGAACAAAGAGATAAATAAAATCAACTAAACTCAATATAAACACTAGCTTAATAAAATGATAATTAAATAATAAAATGTAAAGCTAGATTGAGTTTAGAAAACTTCTTCAATAAATGACAAGAGTGAGAGAGAGATGATTTGAAGCCCAAACACCAAAGATTATCTCCTCAAGCCCTTGTGAAATTATCTTCACAAACCAAACTCTTAAACACACTTAGAAACCTTAAACAAACTTGTAAAAACTTCTTTAAAACTTTTCTCTTAGTTAATGGGAGAGTTGAATGCAATGGGGTATTTATAACAACCCAAAACATCAGCCAAAAACACCCCAAAACAAAAACTAGCCGTTTATAGCCGTTATAGGGTGAAAAGACCAAAGTACCCCAAAATCCAGCATTCTGGAAACTTACGTATCTGGCTTTGTAAAATTAATTAAAAATAGTAAAACAGCTCCAAAAATTATGAAATTTTGTGGGAAGGTTCTAGACATGTATAATGATATGTTAGAGAAAGAATTTATAAAAAATCATTTCCCAGTTGAGAGAAATAAATGTTTGAACACAGACATACAGTTTCCGAAATCTGTTGACATACACGATTTTGTAAAATCAATTGGGCACAGTAAAACAACTCCAAAAATCGTGAAATTTTTAGGAAATCTTCTAAACATGTATATGAACATTTTAGAAAAAGAATTTCTTAAATACGATTTCCCATTTGAGAGAAATAATTTATTTTGTAAAATGGTCAAAAATACATAACTGTGCAACACTTCATAAGTCGACTTGTATTCGACTTATCATAAGTCGACTTGTGTTCATGAATAAGTCGACTCAGCAGAAAAGAAATACACTTTCCAGAGGAGTTCATAAGTCGACTTGTCAGGGTTTATAAGTCGACTTATAAACGTGCACAGGCACTGTTCATGTTGAAAAACTGATTTTAAAAGTGCCTTTAAAAATAACAAATAAATTCTAAAAATTATAAAACTTTGGGAAATGTTTATAAACATGATAATAAACATATTACAAAAATAATTTTTAGAATTGCATTCCCCAATAGTGAAAACTCATCATTTTTCAAATATGTTCAAAAACATGAAAAGGAAACATACATGTTTTTGACATTTGATTTAAACAAACTTTTGAAACTCTACAAAATGATTTTATAAACTTTATAAACTATGTATAAACTGATATTAAAGTCTATAAACTAATAAAACAATGTTTTCACAAAAACACCTATATTTTGATAAAATCAACAAATACGTGTGTGTGAATAATATGAGCTTAAAGTATTAACACACAAGTATAAAAACCTAAACTAAATATACCCAAGCTTGTGAACTTCAACGAAGCTCTATCTTGGTATACATGGATGAAGCTTGACTTGGATCTTTAACATGAATTGCAAGGCTTCAACCACTACTCCGCCAACCTCCATTTGATGTGATCGTGTAGGCTCAATCCATCCATCCTCCAACACATTGTTTGTCTAGAATACCTACTAAGAAACATAAACACTAGACAAACAATATTAGGAATTGTTTGTAATCATCAAAACAAGATTAGAAGATGTAGGCTCATAACATGAGACCTAACACTACGCTCCTACGTTTTTAACAAGAAATTCATTTCGAGATTTCACTTTCGTGCATATTATGTAGGTGGAAGTTGCAAGGGAACTTCTTATCGTCTATGTTCATACTATTAGATTGTCTCCCAATGTGCAATTAATGATCAGCATAAATTAATAATAGCAGGTATCTTCAATTGGCTTATCTTGACTATGTATATTATTATGATATGTAGGGAAATAACGCATGAACCATACATAAAATATAAAAATCAACCATTGATCACTAGTTTGTTTGTCCTATTGGATTTAAATCCAATATATGAGCTAATATATTCAATATATATGTATTATGTGCTATCAATCAAGGTTAGCTCATTAAAGTAATATGATTAAGATTTGATCTTTTAATGCATAATTAAAGTACAAGTATTCTATGTGTAGAGACCAAAATATAATTGTTAATTTTATGATGAGCTGAATTGATAATTATGAATAACTAATAACAGTTATAAATAGGGTTGTGGTTCCCCAAATCTCTACGTAGAATCTCTTTTTGATTTCTCATATTCAGAAGGATTAGGGTTTCTCTAAGGAGGTTATATACGTAGAATATTTGGAAGATCTAAATCTAAAAAACAAGGGATGATCCCCGTTCATTAATTAAAAAATTACAAAAATCTTAGTTACAAAAGATGGACACGATATGTATCCTGGTGTTAGTAGATAGAATGTATAATTCACCTAAATAGGGACGTATAACTTTCTTCTCTCAAAGATCCATGAAGATGAGGAGTGGGCCTTGCCGTTACTCATCGTTGAAACAAATATAAGAAAGAACAAAAAGCAGTCATACATATATTTAGTTGAAATTAATTTTCTATAGACTAACATGCAAAAAAAAAGATATAACAAATCATGGTATTATAAGTACATGATTTCAGAACCAAATCTGCACCAGAATCTGAACCCTCTTTGATCATTGATCATTATTAAAAACTTGCTCTGCTGATTGGTTGAGCCTCCAGTCTTGCCGATAAACGATGAGCAACTGAACTTCTTCCGGCACCTGCCCATTCACATATACCAGAAATTGATAGATTAATGATGGCTTTGTATGAGAAATTTCTTTGATCAAAAATAAACCTGTTTCTTGTAATCCATATGTTCCAACATACTGTAGAGAAGAATAAACGCCATAAATGTCCCTGAATCCCTCTTAAATGTTCAATATTTTGTAAAAAGATCTATGAAAGACATTGGCCATTGGAAATGTAAGAAGTATTCTTTAAAATGTCTACAGACTTACATAGATAATGAACCAGAAAAGAATAAATGATCTCAGCATTCAGTTTCCAAACCACAAAATGAACATAAAGCGTCCCTCTGCCAACCTTTCAAGATAAGTATATCTTTAGAGTGCAACTTATTGATGAACAAAAGCCAATTAAAAAAGCGAACTTTGCTTGGGATGATGGGATTCCAGATAGTTTTGTAGTTGGGAGATATACTACCTCTCGAATTAGGGAAGTTATATAAAGATCTAACTGTGTAGACACCATTAGATGTAAGGGACCATCTTGGCTGATCATGTTGATTGTTAATACCGCAAATCCCAATATAATTCATGAATTGTAATCTGTCAGTTTGTGATGAAGGTGATACGCTTCTCTTGAGCAAGGGATGCCAAATCCATATATTGTTGTGAAAGTAACCTTGACTACGAATGGACACATTGGAAGAAAAAGACAAGTTATATAGTGAAGGATATAAACTAGCTAAGGAATTTAATCCAAGCCATTTATCCTCCCAAAATCTAATTTTTTCTCCTGAACCAAGCTTCCATATAATTTGATGAAAGAAAGCCTCATTATGAGAGATAATTCCACTCCAAAAAGAGGAGTTGGAAGAATGTTTTTTGGAAGTTTGAATGCATGAGTTTCTGACAGAATAAAGTTGTCTGAGAAAGGCACTTGTTGTAGAATTATTGTCCAAACATTTCCAGAGTCATTTGGCTAAAAGAGAAGAATTGAAAGTAGATAGAGCTTTGACTCCTAAACCACCTTTAGATTTGCTCAAACATACATTTTTCCAATTAATAAAGCATTTAAAGGCATTAGTATCAGCCGTTCCTATCCAGAGGAATTTTTTTCTAATCTTATCCATTTCTCTTATCAACCAGTTAGGCAATTTGTAAAAGGTCATGAAGTATAATGGAATTAAAGATAGAACTAGATTTAAGGGTACAAGTCTACCACCATAAGATAAAAAATTTTCTTCTACGTTGCTAATTTCTTGAACATATTATCTAGGAGCGGTTGCCAATCAACCTTAGATAATTTTCCATATTTCAGAAGCAATCCAAGATATTTTATAGGTATTTGATCCACTCTACAATTTAGCATGGATGCAAGATGATGATCTCTGTTTGGAATATTTCCAAAATAAATCATTGAAGATTTTAAATAATTTATACCAAGGCCAGTTATCTCTTCAAAGATATATAGAATTGTTTTGAGTATAGAAATGTTCTTAGAATTACTTTTAACAAAAAGCATTGTATCATCTGCATACTGAAGAGAACTCAATTGATTTAGGGGCTCTTTGATTCCAAGATCAGAGAATAATCCAACTTCAACGTTATTCTTTATCATTCTATTGAGCACATCGACTGCTATATTAAACAACGTAGGAGATAGAGGATCACCCTGCTTAAGACATCTATGGCAATTAAAATTTTTTGAAGGCTGGCCATTGACTAACAATGCACAACTGGAAGAGGAGATAATACATTCTATCCACCTGCACCATCTATCACCAAAACCTCTTACCTTAAGTAATGAAATCAGGAATTTCCAATCTATAGAATCAAAGCTTTAGCAAAATCTATCTTGAACATGGCCACTTATTTTTTTTCCTTTTTGAACAGAAGTGTATCATCTTATTGGCAAAAAGAATTAAATCAAGAGTTGATTTGCCTGCTTGAAAAGCAGACTGAGTTGAAACCACTAAATTTTGCATATGAGGAGATAATCTTGTTGCCAGAATTTTAGTAAAATTTTTGAAGAGGCAATTTATTAAACTGATAGGCCTGAAATCCTTCACCAATGATCTGTCTTTAATTTTTGGAATTAGAGTGATGGATATCTTGTTCACTCTATGTAAATGTGATGTATCTTGATAGAAGAAATTCATGAGAGAGATAATGTCTGATTTGATTAAATCCCAAAACTTTTGATAAAAAACCATAGAGTAACCATCTAGGCCCGGTGCTTTATTAGGCTTCATGCCAAAAACAATTGTCTTAATTTCCTCTTCTGAAAATGGGTCCTCTAAAGAAGAAAGATTCAAATTATGCTCAGGGTATAAAGTGAACCAATCTATAGATATATTGTTTCTATTAGAATGTCCAAACAAACTGGAGTAATCCAAAAAGGCCTTGGAAATGTCTTGCTGTTTAGTTATCTCCATACCCTGATAGGAGATAAGGGAAATATAGTTTGCTTTCTTATGAAAAGAAGCAGTCTTGTGAAAGAAAGATGTATTTGAATCACCTTCCTGAAGCCATTGAACTCTTGATCTTTGGTGCCAGTATGTCTATTCTTCCTCAATTATTAATGAGAAAGATGATCTAAGAATATTTCTTTCTTCAATTTCTATGTCAGAGAGAGTTCTTTGTTCCTCTAGAAGATCTCATTTTGATTCTAGATAAAATATTAGATTTTCTAGAGGATATAAAACCAGTAATAATTTTCTTCCACCATTTAATCCTTCTTTTAAGAAGTTTAAGCTTCATAATGAAAACATCCACAGGATTGCCTTGACATTTGAAAGTATTCCAGCAATTATTGATGAAAGGAATAAACTCTGGATTGTGAAACTAACTTCTCTCAAACCTGAATAAAGGAGGCCCTGACTTAATGGCACCAGTGTCAAGAAGAATAGGATAGTGATCTGATCCCAATGAGGGTGGAGAAAACTATAAGCATGAAGGGAATTATTTTTCCCAATTCGAACACATAAGGAATCTATCTAGTCTTGCCATAGATGGATTTAGTCTTCTATTAGACCAAGTATAAGCTCTACCAGAAAGAGGAAGATCAATAAGGGATGTTGTAGAAATAAAATTCTTGAAAGAATTTATATCTAGAGGAGAAATATTCCTACCACTACGTTCATCAGATGATAGAGTAGCATTGAAATCACCACAAAGTATCCAAGGTCCTGATAAAATAGAACGAATTCTATGAAGTTCCCACCAACAAACCTCTCTATCCTCCCTATCAATAGGGGCATAAACATAAGTAAAGACAAATTTCCAGTTAGATGGCTTGTGATGAAGAGATACAAAGACTGAAAAAATACCAGTATATGATTGTAACAGGGAGTAGGAATCTGACCATCCAATAATAACACCATCCCTAGTATCTGTAGAATCTAGGTGACACCAATGAACAATCCTCTTACCACCTATAGATTTAAGAATTCTAGACGAAGGAGAAGATAGCTTGCTTTCTTGAATACCGATGATATCAATTGTAGATCGAGAAATAAACTCCTTAACCAGACAATGTTTAACTGGATCATTAAGACCTCTAACATTCCAAGTAGCAAAGATCATTAAGGAAAGATGAGCAGCACTCCTATAAAGACTAAACCAATAGATACTTTAATTATCCTATTGATTTATCTCGACTTCCTTTTTCTTTAAATCATCTAGAGATTGATCAGATAAGTTAACACCACAGTTTGTAGCAATGTCTTCAATAACATCTTTGGATAAACAATGAATAAATAGAACAGAAGGTTGTTTGTTCATACCTTTTCTAGCTGATAGAACCATTTTCTAGAGGCTGATGCTTGCTTCAGGAAGCTCCTATGCTTATGGCTGACAACTGTCTTCCGAAAGGAGTGTGTTGTTGAAGAGGAGACTGCTTGCCTACAGAACCCTGGAGGAACAGAGGTCGATGATTGAACCGTTGGGGTTTGGTTAGATTTTGGTGGGAATGAGTCTGTTGCTGAATTTTAATTTGAAGAATCTGCCTTCCCGCCAAGGAAAGCTTCCCAAGTGGAACGTTCAATGAAGAAAGAGTGTATGTTCCATGTTTGCTTGATTAAATCCAGGGCGAAATCACGGAGAGGATCAGGGATGAAATCTGAGCTGTTGACGGGATTTTCCTGAATATGCGCCATTTGTGAAGAAGAACTTGGAAAAAGCAGTTTTTTGGTCATAAGTCGACTTATGCACAGGCATAAGTCGACTTATGGTAAGTCGACTTATGTTTGTGTCGTAAGTCGACTTACGATCTGCTCTGGATTGTTGATTTTGGGCTCTGGCAAGTCGACTTATCAGGTCTGACAAGTCGACTTATGAACTCTTCTCCAGTTGCTGTTTTTCTCTCTGCCAAGTCGACTTATGGCCTCTGTTAAGTCGACTTACGACGGGTTTTTTGCACAGTTAGAGTTCCTATTTGCAGTCTGTTTGGGTTTCTGTTTTGGTATAAATACCAATACGATTTGAGGGTTTTGTAGGAGTGTTTTGGGGGATTTTGGAGCACAGAAAAGAGAGATCTTTCTGAGCTATTGGTTAGGATTATTGGTTGAGAGATTGAGAGATTTGTTGGTGAGATTAGTTGGTTTGTTTGAGCGATTTGTAATCTCAATTTGTACTCTCCTTCTCTATTAGTGAAAACCCACCCCCTTCTTGTCCCGTGGACGTAGGCAATTGCCGAACCACGTTAAAATTAGTGTTTGTGTTTGTGCATTGATATTTGGTTGAGTTTGGCCTTCTTTGATCGGCGTTTGTTTTGGTTCCTCGATGCCGCTGTCTGCCCCAACAAGTGGTATCAGAGCACAACAAGTGGTATCAGAGCTCGGGCTACGCTTGGGCTATTTGGAGGAGTAGATCGCTTTGGAAGTTCATCTAGGGCTTCGTTTGGTGATAAAGGTGGGATCTTTTTGGTAAAAATCTCGTCTTTTTCAGTTTGGATCTATTTCTCGTTTGTTTCCGCATTGGTTTGGTAGTGCTTTGAGGATTATGGCCGAGGAAGAAGGAGTTGTGAGCAGTACTTCCGGCGTGAAGACCGTCCAAAGCTTGAATATCCACTCGATGAAGATTGACGTGGAAAAATTCAATGGCACAAATAATTTTGGACTTTGGCGATGCGAAGTCATGGATGCGCTCAACGCGCAAAATTTGGAAGATATGTTAGAGTTGGACGGGAAACCGAACAATATTGATGAGAAGGTTTGGAAAAAGATGAATCGAACGGCGTGTGGTGTGATTAGGTCTTGTCTCACTCAAGATCTAAAGTATGATGTGATCAATGAGACTTCTGTAAAGAAGATTTAGGAGATCCTTAAGAGCAAGTATTTAACCAAGAGTGTGGAGAATCGCTTGTATTTGAAGAGGAGGCTTTACCGCTTCCAGTTGAAGAAAGGAACCTCTATTGGTGATCACATGAACCACTACACGAAGCTTCTTGCGGATTTGGCGAATGTAGATGTGATGATTGAAGATGAGGACAAGGCGTTATTATCGTCGAGTTCCTTGTCGGACGAGGAATATGAGACATTTGTTCTTAGTCTTATTAATGGGAAGGCATCTCTTTCGTATAGTGAGGTCACCGCTGCACTTGTGAATTATCAGCTTCGAAAGAAGGATAAGGAGACTTCGATTGAGCCGGTAGCGGAGACGTTGGTCGCAAGAGCAAAGGGTCCAAACCATAGTGGAAGGTCGCAGTCTAGAGGGGCACATCTTGGAGTTCGTAAGAATCAGTGTGCTTTTTGCAAAGAGGATGGACATTGGAAAGCCGAATGCCCAAAGTTAGTTGATCGAGCCGGGAAGAATAAGGGAAAAGCTATTCAAGCTTCAGAGGCGAATGTTGTCAAGGTTAGTGGCAACGATTCAGATTCAGATTCTTCGGGCTACTCATTATCTGCAGTGCCATCAGTTTGTGTTGCCTACTCTACAGAGTGGATGTTGGATTTGGGGGCTACATACCATATTTGTCCTAGGAGGTATTGGTTCTCCAGCTTTCAGGAGTTGGAAAGAGGGGATTTTGTGCTCATAGGGAATGATCACAAATGCTCTATTGGTGGTATCAGTACCGTTCGGATCAGGATGAGTGACGGGGTGATTCAGGAGTTGGTTGGAGTGAGATTCGTTCCTCAGTTGAAGAAGAACATCATTTCACTTGGAGCTTTGGAGGCAGCAGGCTATAGGGTGATCTTGGCGGATGCACGCTTAAATGTTACATTTGGGTCCATGATTGTGATGAAGGGTGTCAAAAGAAGCAATTTGTATTATTTGCTCGGAAGCACGGTGATTGATAGGGAGCTGACGACTTCTTTGGCTAGACTGTAGCATTGTTTGGTGCTGGGGTATATGATTGGTAATGCCGTGCATTGGTTGTTAAGGAGTGCTATGACCTGCAGATTGAAGTCCTGTGAGCACATTGGGATGAGCAAG
The DNA here is from genome assembly GCA_022839385.1 of Asparagus kiusianus. NCBI lineage: Eukaryota > Viridiplantae > Streptophyta > Magnoliopsida > Asparagales > Asparagaceae > Asparagus > Asparagus kiusianus. The sequence goes on along the minus strand of BQKN01064936.1, from coordinate 370,969 downwards.
ATCATGGTGGAGTTTCACACTCCTATCCATCTAGCGAGGGGTCTTTTAGGAGGTGTTTAGTCAGGCATTTAGGGGCCTTCCAAGGAGGCATCATTGGGAGGTAATCGTATCTTGGTTTCTGCAGTTGATGATTATTCTAGACATTATTGGGTCGCGACCAGTTCCCGTTGGTGTAAAGTCTTAGAAGTCAACAACAATTGGAAGAAGTGTATTGGCAGAAAGGTAACTCGTTGTTCTAGTTTTGGTAGGGGTCCTTTCTTGCGTTTGTGCCGAGCTCACGGCAATTGGAGACACTTCATTGGTGTGGAGACTTTGGGGCGACGAGATGAGATGACAGTTTCGATGGGTCATTCCTTTCTGGAGGATGATCGGCGTTGGTTGTCGAGCATTGGTTCTGGAGCTTCGACATATTTGGGTCATCTTAGTCATAGGTCGCCGACTGCTACATTTGGAAATTTTGGATCTGGTGGAGCTGCTTCAGATTTTGGGTTGCGTCGGATGTTTGGATACCCAGCACTTGGTCACATCGTGGATGTGAGATTGGATCCGATTGCGCGTTTGGGGTTCGGAGGCTCAGTTGATTATCATTTGGGAGCTTTTGATTTTGTTCTGAGTAGGTATGTCACATTGGACTCTCAGCAGGTGAAGAGTGTTGATCAGATCGTTCGGATGTCGCAGCAGGTGGAGAGTGATGTTACTCCACGTTGGGTGGAGATTACTCCACGTACTCCTGGTCATTCTGTTTTTTTGGAGATTCCAACTTAGGTGACACAGCGTGTGAGTCATTTGGATTTGGATGCGGATGACGAATTGGTAGATTCGAGTGCAGCTGGTAGATATAGTTTGGATATGGCCATTGGTTTACCTCAGATGGAGGTGTTTGGATTGAGTCAGTTCGGGGCCATTGGAGGTGCTATCAGTCGCAGATTTGATGATGATGGAGAAGGGTTGCGTACTCTTCTATTGGATTGAGGGCCTTGGGAGGCCGTTGGATGAACTACGTGAAGGCTTGATTCCTTGGGCAAAAGGATACGTAGGCAGTCATTTTGATACAGCCGATTTGGTGAGTGACATCGACATTTGAGGTGAGTGTTCGCACTCCCATTTGGGTCTCAACATGTGAGGCATTTGTTTGGTTGGTGTCGGCTCAGTTTTGGGAAAATTTCGCCGAGGTGGAGAATTGTGGAGAAGAACTTGGAAAAAACAATTTTTTGGTCGTAAGTCGACTCATGCACAGGCATAAGTCGACTTATGGTATGTCGACTTATGTTTGTATTGTAAGTTGACTTACGATCTTCTCTGGATTGTTGATTTTGGGCTCTGGCAAGTCGACTTATCAGGTCTGACAAGTCGACATATGAACTCTTCTCCAGTTGCTGTTTTTCTCTCTACCAAGTCGACTTATGGCCTCTGTTAAGTCGACTTACGACGAGTTTTTTGCACAGTTAGAGTTCCTATTTACAGTCTGTTTGGGTTTCTGTTTTGGTATAAATACCAATACGATTTGAGGGTTTTGTAGGAGTGTTTTGGGGGATTTTGGAGCACAGAAAAGAGATATCTTTCTGAGCTATTGGTTAGGGTTATTGGTTGAGAGATTGAGAGATTTGTTGGTGAGATTAGTTGGTTCGTTTGAGCGATTTGTAATCTCAATTTGTACTCTTCTTCTCTATTAGTGAAAACCCACCCCCTTCTTGCCCCGTGGACGTAGGCAATTACCGAACCACGTTAAAATTGGTGTTTGTGTTTGTGCATTGATATTTGGTTGAGTTTGGTCTTCTTTGATCGGCGTTTGTTTTGGTTCCTCGGCGCCGCCGTCTGCCCCAACACCATTGAAATATCTTCTTGTTCTGTTATAATAGGAATTTGAATATTTTCATTACCAATTTGAATTTCTTCCTTATCAGGTGCAGGCTCATTATTAACTTCCTTAGATTTCTCCATATTCAAAAAAGGTTGAATCTCTAAAACACCCTTTCCTTTGTCCAATGTTGAAAAACGAGCTTGATCTTGATCATTTGCCGAAGTAATCTTCACCGGAGCATTAACCTGATCTTTCCATTGAGATTCTAGAATGTCATCACCTTGTGCCTCCATGGCTGATAAATGTTTCCCAATGACATCTGATCCAAGTTAGCCAACTCCAATAGGAGTAATATCTAATTTGACCTCTCTTGTGTATGAATCCACTTTAGAAGTGTAGGAGCAAACTACTGATTGAGGAATGCAATCTGCTGCTTTAACTTTAACCAAAACACGAACATCCTATCCATTTAACTTTTCTTTATTTTTTTGCATGGTTTGATCATCTCTCCAAACGTCCCAATAATATCATTCAAAATGTCTGTAGACCAGAAATGTAGTGGAAGATTTTTGATCTTGATCCATTGGTAGTTCTTCCTCTTAATTTGAGAACAAAATTTGTTAGTTCTTCCTCTTATATATTCTTCTTGATTTTGGATTCAAAAAGGTTATCATATTTTAAATTTTATGAATCCGATTTAGAAGAATTGATGTTTGATTTAAATTTTTTAAATTTTAGCTACAGTGCCAGCGGGGGGAGAATATTTCTACACTATCGCCGATAAGCTACAACATCGCGATTTTTTTGTCTTTGTTTTTCCCTACACAGTAAAAAAAAATTTAGAAAAATAAAATAAGAATTTTTTCCTTATCTCCTCTCCTGTAGAAATACACCCCCCCCCACTGTTGAGATATAATATTCTCACATTCTCATTTAGCAAGTTGTGATGACTAATAACGAAAGTGCCCAAATTCTGCTCGTCGGGTTTAGTTGACCTCAGAGAAGATCAATAAGGACAAACTTTTTCGTTAATAAAAATAATGCCAATTGGTGTTTCGGAGAAAGGCAATGTGTTATCAAGGATGTTAGCAACTGCATTTCAAAATCAAGAAACATAAGGAATGTACTCACGTCTGAAAACTAGTTCATAGAGCACTCTAACTTATAGTTATAAACCCACATCAAACTATCTAAGTAGCCAATGTGAGGCTAATCTGTTTGATATTTCGGTTAAGAGTTCCAAACCAACATTGTAAGACACATTTGAAGTTCGCAATCAAATGAGAATTCTAACTTTGGGGCTATTTGGTTAGATGGAATTAGAGTTGGAAAAAAGTAAATAGAGCAATATGATTTATATACACATTGCTTGATTTGCAACTTTGTAATTCGGAAAGGCAAATGAACTTGTATTTTGTAGAGAAAACTTGATAAAATGCTACGGATGTTAATTTTCTTTATTTATTATATAATACATTATTAACATATTAAATATTGGTGTTTAATATGCTATTATATTATTATATAATATTTCGTTATTTTCTACAAAAATAAAGAAATGAATAAAAAAACAATTATTTAATATTTTCTTTTTTGGAGCTTGCAAAATGAATAAAAATAATTCAAGTTTTCAAGCTCCAAAAAAGGAAATTAAAAATAAAAATAATTCCACATCATCAAAACAAATCATTTTAAATCCAAACAGAAAATCATCTACAATCAAATTTCCTTTATATGACAAGTTCATGTAACTTTTGCTCTAATTGCTTTTTAACATAACGTTGAATTTGGTATTAGAAATACATTTTCTATAATAAAATTACAGATATCTAAACAATATATTTAAAGTTGATTTTCTATAACAAAAATCACATGCAACATTTACCGCTGCAATTTATTTTTGCAACAAACCATCCAACCCCAATTTATAACTAAAAAGGTGGCCTTTAAATGACAAGTGAATCCGATTTGCCTTCTCTACGCAACCAAAATTGGCCGAAACTTCGTCAGACTTATATTCTTAATTGCTATATTCTTTTACAGAACAATGTTACCTCACAACACTCGAAAAGACCACGTTCATTAAATTATTCAATGCCACGTAATTTCACTAATATTTCATAGCTTATGTTATAATACACATATGGTTGAATGACTTAATAGGTAACACACAATACCCAATATTTGTCAATGAATATTATTAATATTTTCAAAGCTCGCGTAATAGCAAAAAGTTATGGAGTATAAATTGATATGTGGAAACCCTAGTCAAATTATTTTAAGATATCTAGCCGACTAATTAGAATAATCAAACCAAGCGACTTCCTCAAAAAATAGTTAATGAAACCACAAACGTCGGTTAGCATACGCAGACAAACTGTTACCATCCTATTTGCATAGTTCTTACGTGGATTTCCAGCTTAGAAGAAGACCTCACCAAGATTCCACGCAATTAGTCTTTTACATTTTTATTTTTTGAAGTTCATTTTTATTTTTCCTTTTTGTTTGTTCTTCTCAACAAAATTCTAAGGCCCCACGCACACCGCGCTCATTATTTAAGACTACTGATTATTAGATCTTTGGGCTCATTTAGTATGAGGTTAAAGAAATTAGGGTCAATCTTTAACATGATAATTATTATCTTAAAAAATTAATAGGGAAAATATTCCTAGATTTGGTATAAATTTTCAATTAGGATAAAACTTAACCTCAGACGATTCTCTCCACTCTCAACCCAAAATATTAAAAAATTTACAAAAACACCCTCATAATTCATGACATACTGATACAAATAACATTAAGGACTTGTTTTTTTTGGTCAATAAATTAATGCTTTATTCATCTTCCAAGTGTGTAAAAGTGCTGTACATCAAAAACCAGGGTTAATAACCTGGTAAACAAGAGAAATTACATAGTTACAACTTCACTATCATTTCCTTTATATGTGCAGGAAAGTCATCATTCAAAATCTTAGAAAAGATGGAGAATTTGATAGCACGGAAGAGAGTATCAGAATTTCTTGCTTTCCCCTGAAAGATCCTGACATTCCTCTCTTGCCAGATTAAGTAAACAGCCACTGATAGAGCCATTCTCTTCAAATCCTTCTTGAATCCTTTTCCTTTCAAGCAACAAGAATACCATCTACTGAGTTGATCCCAAGCACAGGTTCTCCATGTAAATCCCATCCAATCCATTAAAGTGTTCCATACTTCAGCCGAATACTGACAATCAAAGAACAAATGCTTGCAATTTTTCGGTTGCCTAGAACACAGAATACAGCAATTTGTGCTAAGAATTCTAAATCGACACAACCTTTCTTGTGTGAGAAGCCTAGAATGAAAGGCTAACCAAAGAATTATTGAATGCTTGGGATAATTCAGTCTCCCCCAAGTAGTTTCTGTCTAGTTTATTATAGAGGAGGAATTGGTTAAGATATTATATACCAGAGATAGCGGAAGTTTACCATTGCTACTGCAGCTGTTAAGAATGTTCAGCACATCATCTGCATTGCCATACTTATCTAGGATCATGTTTCTAGTTTTGAGGAGTTGCTTCCACATCCAAGAGTCATTATCCCTCTGTTGAACTTGCCAAATATTTGAATTTTTTAGATAATGACCATGGATCCATTTGATCCAGAGAATATCTTTCTTTTGATGAATCATCCATAGTAACTTCACTGCAGCTGATTGGTTCCATAATTTGGCTGAAAACAGTCCCAAGCCCCCCCTGTTTCTTACCCAGACATACTGAATCCTAAGATATTGGATGAATTTTCTGACCCTATAGAAATGATGAGTAGAGCCTATCAATTTTTTAAAGAATCTTAGTCGGCAGAATATAGTTGCTGAACCAAAAGGTTTGTATCCCCAGAATGACTGATTTAATCATTTGAATTCTCCCCGCATAGGATAGGCTTCTATTCTGCTGCCAACTTTGAAAATGATTGGTAATTTTGCTTATAAGAGAAGAACATTCAAAGTGTGTTATCCTTCTTGTTGTCAAAGGCAGACCCAGGTATCTCATTGGTAATGTACCCTCTGAAAAGCTCAAATAGGTGCATATTTGGGACTTTAAGTTATCTTCAATACCACTCAAATAAACTGCACACTTGTTGGGGTTTGCTTCCAGACCTGAAACTTGGCAGAATTCTTGTAAGCAAGTGTTTAATCTAGTGATTGAGCTCATATCAGCTTTACCAAACATTAATAAGTCATCTGCAAAAATCAGATGTGTTAGCTTCATTTTAGAACACTTTGGATGAAATTTGAATCTTCTGTCTTCCTTAAGCAACTCTAGTCTTCTTGACAGGTATTCCATGCCTATCACAAAGAGATAAGGGGAGAGAGGATCTCCCTGTCTCAGACCTCTAGCACCATGGAAGTAGCCATGCAAAGAGCCATTGAGGGATAAATAAAATTTAGGAGAGGTGATGCACTCCCAAATCCAGCCAATCATATTTTTAGGGAATCCCAAACCCTCAAGCATGGCCTTAATGAACCCCCAATTCATAGTATCAAAAGCTTTCCTTAAATCCACATTTATTATGGCTCTGGGAGATATATGTTTTCTCCCATAGTGCTTGATGAGTTCATGGGCTAGGAGGAAATTGCTTGAGATGAGTCTACCCTTAACAAATGCACTTTGTGCATCATTGACCAAGAACCCTATGATATTCTGAATCCTGTTAGCAATAATTTTTGTAATGATTTTATATATGATATTGCAGCATGCTATTGGTCTGAAGTCAGATGCTGAATTTGGATTGAGGATTTTAGGGACCAAGGTGATGGCTGTTGAGTTGAGAACACCAAGCAATTTACCTGTACTAAAAAATTCCTCAATTGCCTTGTATATATCATCATTAATGACTTCCCACGCAGCCTTGAAGAAGGAGGCACTAAAGCCATCTGGACCTGGGGCTTTACCATTTGGCATAGTGAAGACAGCTTGTCTAATTTCTTCTCTGGTGACAGGTTTGCTAAGCTCATCACGTTGATTAGAGGATAAGATTGGCCCTTTAGAGATAACCTCAGGATCAGGAGGTGAAGTGTGTATTGTAGTTCCAAGCAATTTTTTGTAGTATTGAATGAATTCAGAGATGATGTCTTGTGTTTCTGTAATCCTGATACCATTTTCAGTGTATATAGACATCACTCTATTGAGGTGTCTTTTGTTCTTCATGACAGCATGGAAGTACTGGGTACTCTTATCACCTTGCAATCCCCATTTGATATTAGCTTTTTGCCTATAAAAAGAATTTTCACAATCAAGTAATTTTGTGTATTTCCTGATGAGTTCCTTTTCCCTGGCAATTAGACCTGGATTAAAGAGGTCAGAATTCAGTTGAGCTTGAATATCATACAGCTTTGCTTTAGCCCTTGATACCTGATCACTAATACACATGAAGTGTCTTTTATTCAGATCTTTAAGCACATGCTTGAGATTTTTGAGCTTTCTTTGAACCCTGTAGATGTAATATCCAGGGATATGCTGATTCCAAACTAAGATAACTGCTGGTAGAAAGTCAGGGTGTTTAGTCCACATAGCAAAGAATTTAAAGGGTCTCTTGCCTCCACAGTTCACTTCATCTCCTATTGTTAAAAGCCCAGGGGAGTGATCAGAGCAATGTGGCATCAGAAAATCAACCTGGCTTGATGTATATTGGGAAATCTAGTCATCATTGACTAGAATTCTATCCAACCTACTCCATACTCTTGTAGATGCATCCTGCTTGTTACTCCAGGTGAAAAAACAACCTGTGGATTTAATATGCTTTAATTGGCTTGTATCAATAAATTTCTGAAAGTCTTCAACCTCTGTATCAGTTATTTGAGCCCCTCCTATCTTCTCTTCACTATTAAGTATGGCATTGAAGTCACCTCCTACTAACCAGGGACCTGAAACATTCCTTTTGAAAGCCATAAGATCTTCCCAGAGAACTTTTCTGCCTTCTATATGATTGAGAGAATATATGATTGTGATTAAACACTTTAGCCTTCCATCTTTTGATTCCACATTGCATGTAATATATTGATCAGAACTATTGATATTCTGGATAGTTAAATAATTACTATCCCAAAGAAGCCATATCCTTGCTTTGTTTGCAGTGTGATGCACATTAGAAATCCAATTCCAATCTTTGACAACTTTATTAGCAATGATCTTCATTTTCTCCATGGATACTTTGGTTTCCAAAAGAGCAAGAAAGGAGATTTTATAATCCTGAATGAACTGCTTGACTATCAAGTGTTTAGAGGATTTATTAAACCCTCTAATGTTCTAAAAAGCCAAATGCATTTATTGTGGAAGACCACCCCTTTCATTATAGGGGTCTAAATCAAGTATCAGGTGCTCCAAACTTGAGAATTTTGATGTATAGATGGAATTACCAGTCTCTTTAAAATTTATTCTCTTAGCTGCATTAGCTCTGGTAACACTAGTGAAACCAGTAGTATTGATAGTGGGAGAGTAAGGCTCCCTTGAAAATTGACCCCCAGCCAAAGTTCTTGACTGAGCAGCTAAATTTGAACCTCTTGATATATTAGCAAGACCTTGAGTGACAAAGCCAAATGCACCTGACCTTTCACCAGCTTCTGTAGGTGACTGAATTACAGTATCAGCTTGAGACTGTGCATGTTTCATAACATCCTGTGCCTGATCTGTACCAGAGGCAGAGTGAGGTAACTGGATATTAGTAGCAATAGCATTTTTTTCACTTGAGTTCTTTCCAGTTTCTGAACTCCTCACATCATCCTTATGCTGAGGACTTTTTCTTTGTGCATTCACAATTGGATTCACAGCATGATTTTGGGCATTTTGCCTGTTAACAGGGACCCAAATTTTTTTCTTATTCCTTCTGCAGTAATCAGCTTCATGATCAAGTTTGTTACATGATGTGCACCATCTTGGTTTGAATTCATATATCACTTCCTATGCATAACTCCTACCATCAGGATCTTGAATGACTACTTGATCAGGTAAGGCCTCTTTCAAGGGCAAATTCACTTTTATCAGTACTCTCGCGTAGCTTAACCTTTGTCTAGTAGCAGTAAGTTTATCTGTTGATATAAGTTTGCCAATGAGGCTAGCAACCTTACTGATCCCAATTGAACTCCAAAGGTTTTGCTTCAGATTAGGGAATTGTATCTAAAGTGGATAGGAGAAGTCTTGAATTTTATCCAAATCAGTATCTATACTCCATATCTTCAGCATCAGAGGCCTAGAACCAAAAAACCAGGGGCCAGCATCTAATATTTCTTTCATCTGCTTCTCAGTTTAAAAATCAAAGAGGAACAACCATTCTTGATTAAAGAAACTTTAGGAATAGAATAATTTCCCCATATCTTGCTCACATATGTTTCCATTGATTTAAATTTAACATTTAAACCAATAACATGTCCTATTAAGGCATTTCTCCATAATTGCTCCCCTTCTTTCCATTCATCAATAGTAAAAGAGGCAGTTTTTGATTGGGAGGATGGTATATAACTCAGAGACAGACCATTACCCGATTTCCTGTTATCAGCAAACAAGCTTGCAAAGGTTTTGCTAGGAATTGGATCTGGTTTATCCATATTATCATCATTTCCAGTAGATTTGTCCCCTTCTCTAGGTTTCAGTGTCCCAGAAGATACTGAATCAAAATTAGATTTAGCACTCTCATTTACTAATTCATTTGAATTGATAACCACAGTTTTAGCCAATGGAACAGTAAGAGTATCAGAAGCAACATTAGAAATCTCTTGATCTGAGTTAAGGATCTCTGAGGATTTAGATTTTCGAGCCTGAGAGGAAGAAGAAATAGAGGGAAACATCTCCAATTCAACCTCATCAGTCCAAGAAGCCCTAGATGAGCTGCCGGCACCATCTCTGAGATTTCGAGCTTGAATTCCTTCCCTCTGCGGAGAAGCTAGGGATCGTTGAGGTCCAGGCAAGAAATCTGTAGATCTGAGGATTTCCTCCATGGATTTCTTCAACCTTTCACCTTTTGGACCCGTCGAGCCCATTATATCTTCACTGAGTACATCATCTTCCCCAAAATTAGTATCAAATTGATCCTCGAGAGCTTGTGAACAAGAGCTTGAAGAACGCAGACCAATACTAAGTAACTTTCTTCCACTTTTATTCTTCTTCTTCGCCATTAAAACCTAGCCGGGGCGCAGGATAGAGGAGAGAAGATCGCCTTCTAACTTGCACCTTCTGACATCCCGCCCTCTGTTTGTTAACATTAAGGACTTGTTTGGTATAATGGTAAAGAGAGTTAATTTTTATCATTGTAAACTTTTTCCTAACTTCAATCATATTTGTTATCATGTTAAAATTCTATAAAGATTAAAAGATTAACCACACTTGAGGATAAACTTTGACGAAGTGAATGGGTAGGATAAAAAAAAGGGAAAGTTTAAGCTTGAATGATGTAACCGCAATTATACATAAGCCCAATTTTTTTTAAGACTTACTAAAAAGCCCTAAAAAATATAAATTCCCGTTGTAAAATAAAAAATTAAAACAACCACCAACAATTTCAAAACTACATGAAAAACCCTCAAAATGTTCAAAAATTGTAAAAACATCCTTAAAATTCAAACATAAAAATAATACCAAAAATTTCAAACATTATACGAGGCGCCTAAAAAGTTTTGAATTTATAGAGAACACCTTAAAATTTGAAAATTATAAAAAACACCCTCAAAAACCAAATTAAAAAACATACTGAAAATTTTAAATCTAAAACTTTTCGATTAAATTCAGGGAAACACAAACAGCGCCAAAAGTTTTGGAATTAACTAGAAAACACCCTAAAAGTTTAAAACTTGTAGAAAAAACTACACAAAATTTCTTATTATACAAAAAAATAAAAAATTTCAAACATAAAACAATATAATGAAAAATCTATGACTTACAAACAACCCTCTAAAAAGTTTTAAATTAAAAAAAACACATTAGATATTTAAAATTTGGCAAAAAAACACTATTAGAAATTTAAAACTTGCATAAAAAGCATGAAAATTTCAAAGCTAAAAACAGAACCCTGAAAATTTATAAATTTGTAAAAAGCCCCCTGAACTTTTAGAATTTAAAAAAAGAACCTTGGACTTTCAAAGTTACAATAAACACCCTCAAAATTTTAAGTTTTACAAAAAATTGTGAATATTTCAAATCTACATATAGTACATTGAAAATCTTATAATTACAAATAGGCCCCTCAGAATTTTGGGATTTGAATTAATAACCTAAAACGTTTAAAACTTATAAAAACACCCTCAAAAATTTAAAATTTGCACAAAAGGCCCAAAAACATCCAACCAGGAAAAGTACACTGAAAAATCTAAGAATAATAGATAGCCCCCTGCAAATTTTTTATTTGAAAAAACACCCCAAAACTTTCAAAAGTTACAAAAAACACCCTAAAATGCAAAAAATTCTAGAAAATCCTTGAAAATTTTTAATCTACAACCAATAAATTGAAAATCTGGATTGCAAACAGCCACTTGACAATTTTTAAAATTTGCAAGAAACATCCTAAAACTTTAAAAAATTGCACAAACACCCTAATTTTTTTTGACATTTACAAGAAACAACCTAAAAAGATAAACGATTACAAAGAGATGATTTCTTGTAATTTCAATTTCCGAGGGAGTTTTTAGCATTTTTTTAAAACTTTAGTGTGTTTCCTACTAAGTTAAAAATTTTAGGGGGATGCTTGTAATTCCTAGATTTTTAGCATACTGGTTGTAGGTTTGAAATTCTTATAATAAATTTTTATAAATTTCAAATTTAGAAGGTGTTTTTTGAAACTTTTGAAAGTTTTAGTGTTTTCTTTGCAAATTCAAAACTTTTAAGGGAAAATCTGTAATTCTAATTTTCAATTTACTATATGTAGGTTTGAAGATTTATTTGTAAGTTCTAAAATTTTGAGGGTATTTGTTATAATTTTTAAAAATTTTAGGGTAATTTTTCCTAATTTGAAAACTTTTAGTGATCTCTTAGTGTGACGCCCCTGGGTTCACACAATGCTGCAGTCCAAGATGAAACCAAGAATGTCAAACCTGCCATGCACCACACCGTGCAACAACATGTTTCACCATCACAATTAACATCTATCTAGTAGAGTCAATAACAGGTGTAGGTACAAAAGCAAGTAAAAGATAATACACGAAGGGCTGATGAAATGATAATGATCAAATAAATATCTCATCATCCAACAAATGAAAATACATAGTCAATGTCTGAATAAATAAACTGGAGTAGTCAACAAGTCTCAAATACAAATATCTGACAAGAAGGAAATAAGGCACACAGCCTTTACAACTTCTAGGACAATACTCTCAAATGTCTAACAAAATCTATAGTGGAGCTCCAACATAAGCATAACTAACAGCTGAACACTAAAGTGTGTCGCTATCAACCTGCGACTCTCCGGACTCCTGGCTCGTTACCTGAAATGAGGAGGGACAACGAGCGTCAAAGCGCTAGCGAGCAACATCACAACCAACCCCAAGGGAAACAGGGCTCGTTGTATATGAAAATACAGATAATACATAATAAATCTAAAATCATTGATCTTACTAAAGGGGATTTTAGTATTTAGAAATTCACAACACGAGCATAGGTACGTCGAGCGAAATAATCCAAACAAGGAAACCCTCAAGTATATACCTTATATCTCAAATTGTAAATCCCTAAACACCAAACCCGAGGTCCTAGTACAGAAACAATAATAAAAGAAATACAACAAAATCTCAGAGCATAAATACCATGTCATATCATAGCCTACACGAGTATCATGTAATTATGGCATAATCTACATAAGTGTCATATCATAAACTCCTATGAGCAAGTCATATACAGGGTTAAGAAATATGTCCGATACAGGAACTAAGTACCGTGGTTTCCAAACACATGGAGTAGTGGCAAATGTCCAACACGAGGACTGAAATGGATTATAGTCCAACACGAGGACTGTGTAACTGTGTAAAGTATATGCGAAAAGATACACCAAATATAAACTCGCACGCATCTCGATGTACATGTCTAAACTTGTGTCAAAAGTCAGCCCACATGTACAGATGAATCATTTACATGGTGAGCTGAGACTGTGTTGCTTGAGTATTTTCGGTCGACATATGAGTATTGTCCTAGATATGAACATAAGAATAGGTGCGCCAAAGTAAACTCAAACACACAATATGTTCACGAGGTTCGGACCTTCCGTCCTACGTCCCCGCTCCCCACTCTCGGGGAGAATCCACTACACAACCCGGTTTGAAAGCCGAAACTTCTCTACACAACGATCTCCACAAGATCTCACTACCATACAGTTGATCACCTCACAATTTTATTCACGGAGTTCGGTCCCCACGACCTACGTCTCCGCTCCTCACCTCGAGGATATCTCTACTTCACACTCAGTTTTCTAGCTAACCGAAAACTTTACAATCTCACAAGATAACAAGATTTCTTCTCTACAATAGATGAGAACACAATGAAAGCTCACACTCAATTGTTACAACTCTCACCAACCCAAATATATTATGTATGAAAATACTAAAAGCTTAATGTGGGTGTGGGTAAGCAATGAGAAAATCAAAACAACTAAACTCAAATAAAATCTAGC
>BQKN01064936.1:318726-352548 GCA_022839385.1 Asparagus kiusianus | reverse complement strand
ACAATATTAGTAGTAAATTGTTTGTTAAACATCATCAAAACAAGAAGACCAACAGAGAACATATGTGATTGCACTTACCATTTACCTATTCTCCCTTTCCCTCTTTGTTTCATGTGAATAGAGATAGAAGACATGGTTGAAGGATACTTATAACAACCCATTTGTTCAAAACAATAATAAAAATAATGGCTTTTTCAATATTACTCCTTAAAATGTTTCATATTACTATAAGGCCACTAACTTCGTACTTACTTTGAAAATTAATCTCTCAAATTAGTGAAACTCCTATTATGACACATAATTCTTATATTATTTTGAAATTAATCCATCCAATAAAAAGTAGATGTACAATTCGAGCGATTAATTTGAAATAACTTGTGAGAATTAGGGGATTTAATAGCAATTTTAATGATTTTAGCAGTTAATTTTAGAGTAAATAAAAAATGAGAAGATCTAAAATTGATTTTAATGATTTGAGGAGCTTATTACAAAATATGAAAGATTTAAGGGACTAATGTATAAAACCTATAATATACAAATAAAATAATATGAACTGAGCCCATTTATAAATAAAAAATGAGAAGATCTAAAATTGATTTTAATGATTTGAGGAGCTTATTGCAAAACATGAAAGATTTAAGGGACTAATATATAAAACCTATAATATACAAATAAAATAATATGAGCTGAGCCCATTTATAATGTCAAAAGATTAGCAAAAAAAGAAAAGACTGGTTATTGTTGAATATGACACAGTACTTAGAATAATATTTTTTGCTTTGAAACAAAACTATCTACGTCCAACGCACATATATTATACTAGTTCGTAAAAAACTGGTTATTGTTGAATCAGGGACATTGATATATTACTCGTGAATAAAAATTGTTAAAAAAACGTGTATTTATGATTCGATTGATGTTCATTCATCATTTTATTTCATTGTCTTATCTATCTATGGAGTTTCTAATCCACACCGTTAGAATATAAAATATAAAACCTCAACTCTAATCATAACTTTGGAGTTTCGGTATAATAGATAGAAGGACTTTAAGATGGTATTAGAACGACCCACGTTCGAATCTTGCTGCCCATGAAAGATCCTTTAACCTGTGAGGGCATGGTAGAATATAAAATATAAAAGAGTGGAGAATTCTGATAAATATTTAAAAGAGTTGTTGCAATGTCAGATCCTCAAATCTTCAATAATTACAAATTAGTTTCTCAAATTATTGAAATTGCTATTAGGTCCTTCAATCTAACACCAGCTAACCAGAAAGATCAAATTGCAAATAATTAGAAGAATTGAGGGCCCTAATACCAATTTTAATGATTTGAGGGCCTAGTTTGGAATTAGAGAAAATGTTAGGGACTAATAAAAAACCCTATTTAAAAATGCTAAACATGAATTCTTTATGCATTGATAAAATATAGGAAAATTTTCTTTTAACCCCTTGGGTTCAAAAAGTTATGTTTTACCCCTCAAAAAATGTCTACATCTTTTGTATTTAACATTTTCATCGGAACATGATGACATTTTCCCCTTTGTTTTTTGCGTGGAAAAATTGTAATCTTTTTTTTGGGAAAATTGCATATTGCCGCATTTAGCAGTACTAGTTGAGATGCACGTGCAATGCACGTGATTGAATATCATGATTATTTAAATTGATAAAAATATAATAAAAATAAATAAGAAAATAAAGTATTTTTGCGGGATTGATCATCAACTAAATAATCTCTCTTTCAAATGAAATATTGTCATTGCTCCCTTCAACCAAGACTATCGTCACGCGATCTACTATTTGTGAGTTATAAACACAGTATAACATCTCTGTTTATTAGTATATTGAAGTCTTCAAAAGATGGGTGATTATTATTCAATTCGCAAAGGAATTTTGCATATAAATTTACTTGCAATATGTTCATTAAATTTTTAGTTATGGTTTAACTCATATACACATTAACTTTTAGTTATGGTTTCACTCATATTTACATAATTAATATTCTCATTCAATTTTATAACTCATTTTCCATTCCATAGAAGTAAAACTGAAAGTATGAAAGATTATTTTCTTGTGAATTTAGAGCAGGGAGATTAAGATATATTTCGTCATGTGCTCTAAATATAATTTTTTTCTTTAATGCAAGACCCTATCAAATTTTGTCCTCAAACAATGTGAATGAAAATTGCTATTATAACTCACTTGCCTGGGACAATTGTATTGTGTGTAGGATATATACAATAGTCTCGTGTATTTTCTGGTTTTTTTGGTAAATGAAAAAAATTATTCATCACCAAAATGTAAAGTGTATGTACATCAAGAATCTCATCACATATGTGAGATAACAATACTTGTAGCTAGAGCTAAAAGAAACAGAGCTCAGCAAAGACTCCTCAATGAAAATCCTCAGCAATAGCCTCTTCAAAGAAAGACAACTTGAAAAACTTGTACAAGTTTGAGTAGCTGAGACTTTGAGCCAAAAACTTCACAATAGGCTCCTCAATGAAAAAACAACATGATTTACCAGTTGAGAGTAGATGAGCCCTTGAGCCAAATCAATCACAGCTTATACTCCATGGACTCCTCAATGAAAAACCCCCAAAGCAAGAAAGAACTCTACAAGGAGAGAATCCATTCCATGCTTTCAGCCAACAGTGAATTGTTCAGTATAGAAGTGAGGATATCAATCTTAATGTTCTTGCTCAAAATATCAGTAGTTGTATTCTTCATCTTGAAGACTCTGTTATTCCTTTCTCTCCAAATATTGTAAACTGTAGCAGCTAATGCCATCCTTTTAATTTTTTGCTTGAACCTGCTACCCCTCAACCTGAAACTGTACCAACTCAAGAGTGAAGACCAATCACAAGACCTCCACTTGAATTTGAGCCACTCCATAATACCATTCCAAACATAATTTGAGAATGTGCACTCAAAAAAGAGATGAGTACGGCTCTTAGAACTTGTACCATCACACAACTTACAAACATATGTCTGAATAATCCCATGCTTGAGTAATCTATCCTGAGTTTGAAGCTTATCTTAGACGACCAACCACAGGATGAATGAGTGTCCAGGATAGCTCAATTTTTCCCAAACTGTGTCATGACATGCCACTTGAGTTGTTACAGGTGACAGGATGGAGTAAAGACCAGAGAGCTGGATTTTAGAGTTGATACAACATGAACTGATAAGTTGTTTGAGGTTTTCAATCCCTCCACACAATTCCAGACATTTATCTCTGATCTTCAATAATTGTTTCCACATCCAAGAATCACCCTTCCTAGCATTAACCTGCCATATACTCCTGTTTTTAGGTAATTCTCATGAGTCCATTTAATCCACAATTGCTCCTTGTTAATGTGAATACTCCAAAGGATTTTTAAAGCTGCAGCAGTGTTCCATAGCCTAGATGAGAAAATCCCCAACCCTCCATTTTTCCTTTGTACACAGACTTTCCTCCAGGAAACAAGGGAAGTTTTGAAAACCTGATCTATTTTGCCCTATAGAAAACTCCTACATAGCTCATCAATCTTCTGTAGAACTTTAACTAGAAGAATGTAGCTAGATGTCCAGAAAATTTAAACACCCAATATGACACTCTTGATAATCTGTATTCTACCTGCATAAGGCAGATTTTTATTTTTTAGACAGCTTTGGAATGTATTTTCTGGTTGCAAGAGTGGTAGTCCCGTATATTTTCTGACTTTAATTACTTTTCTAATTAATATTCGCTAATTACACGGGACTGTTAGTCTCGTCTATTTTAAAGATGATTGTTTGTAAAATCAACCTTTTTTGCCCATCTTGATGCTGTGGTAAAAAAGAGGTCAATTTTGTATTTATTATATAAAACAGTTGATTTTACTAATATTTTTAAAAAGTGATATTTTTAAAAATTCTCCTAAAATAAACTAATAATTCAAAATATGAAATAGGCAAAAAGACCTAAACATTCTCATGATTACTTGACCCATAAACAGGGAAAAATAATAATTGAAATAAAAGTATATTTAAATTGAATCTAACAAGACACTTCACAGAATGAAGCATGAAATGGATCCAAGAAATAATTAAAAAAGAATTAAAGAAACTAATTTAAAAAAAATGAGATCAAGGGAGAGAAGACCTCACCGACATGAATTCTATTTCTCTCCGAATATGACAGCAAAATTAGTGGAGAATGAGCGAGGAGAAAAGTGAACATAATAGGTGACAAAATGGTCGTGCTTATATAATTAGGTTATTAAAATATTCGTCATGAAATCTTAAGTGCATACACATTAGTCTCTAACATCTTTGTAATTGCTCATTTACAACGATATTACTATTCAGTATTAAAAACAATTTTATTACATAAGATTATATGGCCCTTTTTAATAAATTATAAAGTATATACATGGAAATCTCGATGCTTATAATCAGTAGGTGGGCTCTACAAAATATATTAACTTTACATTATAGTTTGCTATTAGTAATACTATTGACAATGCCACTAACTTTCCTCTTTATCTTATTATTCATATTTTTCTAATGTAAGTCATCTTTTGTTAATCACTCAATTGACTATATTTAGATTTTATAGTATCGGAGATTAGAATGTTCTCTTCTGTTTAAAAAGTATTGACATGATTTTCTTAAAAAATATATACACATAGTAGAAATAATATATACTTCAGTTCAACTCAAACATTGGCTTAAAGCCATTTAAAGTGAGGTTCTTTCTACGTGAGAATGGTGATATAGTGATTACACAATCCAAAAGTCAAAGAAGAAAATTCTACAAATGAAAAGTAATTTAATATGTCAAATTAACAACTAATTTATAAAATATACATGGGCGATGTAGATAGCTATAGAAAGTAAGATATATATCTTCATGAAAATTCCATAGTGAAGGACCAACTACAATAATCCTAATTTAAGCATAAATAATTATTATTTTAGTTACTAATTTGATACGTGTAACTATGAAATAAATCTCAAGGAAAAAATAGAAATTGAGATTGTATTATCATGTAGGTAAATAAATAAATATTATTAGAACTCCTATTTATATTAAATTTAAAAGTAATAATTTAAATTATTAAGCACCTAATATTAGTTCATGCGAGAAAGTAAAGTAATCTATGGTCTATATACCTATATAGTCAATCAATCAAATGTACTAAAATTTGTAAAAAGTTTAGAGTGTTTATTGAAAATTTTATAATTTTTGGGTTTTGTTTGTGTTATTTGTAGGTTTTTAGTGTGTTTATAAGTTTAAAATTTGCAAGGTATTTTAAGGGTGGTTTTGCATTTTGTAAAACTTACAAGATACTTTATCCAAAGTCAAAAACTTTCAAGTTTTAGCCAGTATATGTTTTTCAGATTTCTCACTGAATTGAAATAAGTAAAATTTATAATTTTCAAGATGCTCTAGTAAAATTTTGAATTTGTAGGGGCGTTTTTAAAATTTAAAAAAACTTGAAGGATATTTTTTACAAAGTCTAAAACTTTTTAGATGCTGGCTAACATATGTTTTTTTAGATTTCTCTACGAACTAAAATAAGTAAAGGATTTAAATTATATCAAACGTATCTCCTTTATCTGATAACATGTTAAGTGTCATTATGAAGATGATAAATTATTTAATTACTAATTCAAAGAAGATATGATAATTAGAATATATTAGGATAACAATATATTTTTTTAAAATTAAGGGTAATATTGGCCATTGAAAGATTTTCCCTAACTCGTAATATATGTGTATGCGCGCGTGCGCACGCACACACACACATGAATAGTGATGTACACATTTAACTATGGCCTAATATTCTTAAGGATGACTTAATATTCAATATCATAATTCGTTAACGAATCTATGCATTACACTGAAAAAACAATAAAAAATTAGAAAACTGCAAAAGAAATACCCTCAAAAGTTCACATTTTTTAAAAAACACCCTAAAATTTTGTAATTTACAAATACACAAAACTATTAGATATTACATTGAAATTAAGGAATTACAAAAAATTATTAAAAAATTCAAAATTTGGAGGGGTAATTTGCAATGTACTAAACTTTAATGGTGTTTTTTTTATAAATTTTAAATTTAATACATTTTCAATTAGTTATGTTCTTTTTAAAAAAGTTATGGGTAATATTGACCATGAAAAGTTTTTTCTAAACCTACACTTTTAAAGGGAGTATGATATTTTTGTAAATTTTTAATTTTCTAGGGGTTGTTAGTAATTTTGTATATCCATTTTAGCGTCTATAGGTTAGAAATTCTCATAGTGCTTCGTTTTTGTGAATTATAAAATTTAGGGTTTTTTTTTTGTAGTTTTTTAAACTTATATGCTTTTTTCCTACAAATTTTTAATTGTTTATAGACTATTTATAATTTCTATATTTTCAATTTATTAATGAGTTTGAAATTCTCAAGGTTTTTTTGTAAAATTTGAGTTTTAAGGGTTTATTTGTAATTTTTGAAACTTTAAGGCTATTTTCTACAAATTATAAACTATGTAGGGGATATTTGTAATTCCTATATTTCTAATGTACTGTTAGGTTAAAAATTATCAAGATTTTTATAAATTTTATAATTTTGAGGGTTTTATTTTGCAACTTGTAAAAAGTTCAAAATATTTATTGTAAATTTCATAATTTTTCGGGGTTATTTGTGTTATTTGTAGGTTTTTAATTTGTTTATAGGTTTGAAATTTTCAAGGTGATTTTTATAAAATTTTAAATTTTGGATTTTTTTTACAATTTTCAAAACTTATAAGATATTTTCTCTAAAATAAAAAACTTTTAGTTTCTAGCTAGCATATGTTCAGATTTCTCATTGAATTAAAATAAGTAAAATTTATAATTTTCAAGATGTTTTAATAAAAATTTGAATTTGTAGGGGTGTTTTTGCAATTTAAAAAAATTAGAGGATATTATTTACAAAGTCCAAAATTTTTTAATAAAAATTTGTATTTGTAGTGGTGTTTTTGCAATTTACAAAATATAGGATAATTAGAATAAATTAGGATAACAATGTAATATTAAAAAAAGTTAAGGGTAATATTGACCATGGAAAGATTTTCTTGAACTCGTGCTTTTAAAGGGAGTATGATATGATTGATCCACACTGATCAACCAACATATATAACTCTAAATGTACTCGTAACCTGAGCAAAGACAAATACAATCATATCATATACGTATGATATTGCCCACTAATTAAAGAAAGAAATATGTCCTATAAACAATAATACACTTTTTTGGGATAAATAGATCTCTTAATCTTGAAATGTTAAAAATGTTTAATATCCTCTTTTATTTCTTGTTTCTTACACGAGTCCAGTTGTCACACCTACTCCCAAATTTTAGATTCTAATAAAAAAATGTTGTCATTTTAAATCCTATTCAAGTTATTTTCAACTATCTAAGTATAAACAAAACAAAACAAAAACAAATTGCGCAGACAATGACGAAAACTGAAAACATACACGCATAGATTAATTAGCACACAACGTCTTTTCATCCTTACTTATGTGGTTAATTATTTCGTTGATTCCAGCTTGCAAGCCGATCCGGATCTCCCCACTATCAAAATTAAAAAAAAAGTGGATGAACCACTACTTTAGATACAACCAGCACAATTGACTTGCGCGATACCGCAACATCAGTATAATATTTTTATAAAAATTATTGATTTAAGCATTTAATTTAAAATATATTATATACCTAACCACTAAGAAAAAGATAACAAGTTATATCCTAATGCATCAACTGTAGGGGAATTTTAGTCTCCCCACCTACTACGATATGCTCAACTCGGAAGCAAACCCACAATCAACAAGATATAAAATAACTACAATTAAGAAGAAAGAATACCAAAATTTACGTGGTTCGGTCGACCAACTTCGACCTACGTCCACGGGGCAACAATACGAGAAATGTGAATACGTGGGACCACACCCACGTGAGACCAATCTCGTGGAGAAAAACAAAGGCCCACCCGACCCTGCACTAGTGTCCTATATATACCTATTAAAAACTAGGGTTTCGTGCGCAAGGAGGAAAAATTTGCAGAGTTCGTGCAAGTGAAAGGCAGGGGCGTGCAAAGTCGGCTGATCTTTTCTCTTTTGGCAGCGCGCAGGCAGAGGGGAAAAACGACGCTTGGCGGCTGTGTTTGGTGAAGAAAATTACAGTGGCTTTTGTTAGGGTTTTGTGCATCCTTTGAGAGAGATATTTGTGTGAGGGATTTGAGAGTTTGTGTGAGGGTTTAACTTATGTGATTGTAAACCTAGTTGTATTCTCTCCCTCTAATAGTAAATCTCCCCCCTCCTTGCCCCGTGGACGTAGACAATTTGCCGAACAACGTAAAATTAGTTTGTCTCGCTTTTGTGTGATTTGTAATAGCTTACTTAGGTTCCCTTGACAGGTCAGTCCTAGAACTGATGAGAGCAAGAGCTGATATCTCACTTGGTTGAGATTTTTTGCTTAATGTTCTTATTTCCTTTGTGAAACAGGAATTCCTATTGCGACTTGACTCTCTTGTTGTGCTGCCGAAGTGCTGCCGAAATTTTCGCTGCGCGCAACAAGTAGTATCATAGCCCATATTTCAGATCTAGGGTTTTGGAATTAGGTGGAGGAAGATTCAGTTGGAAGCTTGGTTCTTGGAGTTCTAGGCTTCGGTGGAGATAGGATTTAAAGTTGCCGTTGGAGATCTCGCTTTCCTCGTGTGGTTAGGAGTTCTATTTAGAATCCGATCTAGGGTTCAGTTGGGTAATTCTTAATTTTTATCAAAGTTTGATTCTTTCTCTACAACTTAGAGTTAGTTTGCAATAGGAGAAGAAGGTGAAAGCAGCAAGTCGATGACGAGTACAGTTCAAGTTAGTTTTCAGAACACCAAAATTAGTGTGGTGAAATATGACAGTAAAATCAACTTTGGTTTGTGGATGAGCGACGTACAGGATGTGCTTAATGCTCAGAACTTGGAGGAGACCATCATGGTCCACGAGAGACTACCAAGATATGAAGAGGCGATATGGGAAAAGATGAATAGGAACGCTTGTGGGGTGATCAGGTCCTGTTTGAAACAAGAGCTGAAGTATGATGTGATTGGGGTAACGTCTGCGATAAAGATGTGGGAAATTCTCAACAATAAGTACCTTACGAAGAGTGTTGAGAACAGGTTGCATTCGTTGTGTAGATTATTCAGATTCTAGAGGTCCAGAGGCACCTCACTTGCGACTCATGTGAACAACTATACGAAGTTGTTGTCAGACTTGGCGAATGTTGATGAAAAGATATCGGATGAGTACAAGGCTATTATCTTATTGGGCTTCTTACCAGATGAGGAGTATGATACCTTCGTGCTCACTTTGTTGAACGAAAGATCTTCTATCAGCTATAGTGAAATGACTAACATTTTGACGAACTACGATTTGAGGAGGAAGGACAAGGAGACTTCCCGTGCTAGTACTTTCGACGAGACCTTGTCGACGAGAGGTAGAAGCCTATATCCAAAAGGTGGTAATAGAGGAAGGTCAAAGTCAAGAGGTCGTCACTAGCTAGGAAAGAACCAATGTGCATTCTATAAGGAGAAGGGACATTGGAAAAGATGATTCCGATGATTCGATCTTTTCTCTTTTGATTACTCCGGAGGTAAACCATTTGGATGCATCAGATTGGATGCTTGATTCTGGCGCTACTTATCATGTGACTTTTAGGAGAGATTGGTTTTCATCATTCGAGAGACTCGATGGGGGGTGTTGTTATCATGGGAAATGATCAATCCTGTGGCATTTGTGAGATATGTACTGTGAGGATTCAGATACACGATGGAGTAGTCCGTGAGTTGAAGGAGGTGAGATTTGTTCCTCAGCTGAAGAAGAATCTTATCTCAGTTGTATCTTTGGAGGCAAAGGGATTCAAGGTGACATTTGAGGACGTTGTTGCAAAGGTTACTAAGGGATCTTTAGTGGTGATAAAGGGAGTCCGCAGTCGAAATTTATACTATCTGAAGAGGAGCTCGAGATTGGCTAGGTTGCTTCGGCTATTTCAGAGGCGGACATGAGCAGGCTTTGGCATTACAGGTTAGGGCACACAGGCGAGAAGTCACTGCAGGCGCTGTGCAAGCAGGGGCTATTGAAGGGAGCCAAGAGTGGTAAAGTGGAGTTCTATGAGCACTGTGTTCTTAGAAAGAAGATGAAGGTGAAGTTCGGGACGACCATTCATAGGACGAGGGGTATCCTAGACTACGTGCACACAGATGTTTAGGATCCCACCAAGAGTGCATCACTTGGTGGTCAACATTGGTTCGTCACGTTCGTTGATGACTATTCTAGGCGTTGTTGGGTGTACACCATGAAGCATAAGAATGAAGTCCTAGATTTGTTTGTGGAGTGAAAGAAGAGATTGGAACTGCAGACTGGGAGAAAGATCATGACGTTGCGATCCGACAACGGTGGTGAATATACTACAGACCTTTTTCTACAGCTATGTCGAGATGAGAGCATAGAGAGGTACTTCACGGTTAGTCATACACCACATCAGAATAGGGTGGCAGAGAGGCTAAATTGGTCTTTGCTGGAGAAGGTCTGATGTTTATTATCACAGAGTGGTTTGGAGAATATCTTTTGGGCTGAGGCACTTACATATGCGAGCTACCTCATTAGTATGCTGCCTTCATTTTCGATTGAGGGGAAGACCCCAATGGAGATGTGGTCGGGAGAGCCAGCACGAGATTACGACCAGCTCAAGGTATTCGGGTGCCCTGTATTTTATCATGTGAGAACAGATAAATTATAACCTCGAGCTAGGAAGGCCATATTTGTAGGATTCAAGTGTGCTGTCAAGGGATACAAGCTATGAGATCCAGTTGATAGGAAGATTGTGCTGAGTAGAGACATCACGTTCGATGAGGCTTCTATCTTGAAGCTTTCAAGCTCTCATCAGGTGGAGAACGACCCGACAGAGGAGATATCAGATGTGGTGGAGATCGATGCTGCTCCACATTGTTCAGATGGTGCAGTATCCATTAGAGTGCCGAATGAGGTGACTCCAGGCGAGCACGACGGTGACACGAAGGATACGGGTACTGATGTGCAGGATCAGGGATCGACGACTCAGGTTCAGGATTCTATTTCGGTTCAGAGACAAAGGAGAGACATACGGATACCAACACGGTATACCAACATAGTTACGTATGCACTTCTGGTGGAGAGTATCGATGAGTTGGTACCTACTACTTTCAGAGAGGCCGAGCAGAGTTCGGAGGCTGATTCGTGGCAGGTAGCTATGCAGGAGGAGATAGAGTCTCTTCATAAGAACGATACATGGGAGCTTGTTGAGCTTCCAAAGGGACGGAAGGCGATTGGTTGCAAGTGAGTATACACGATGAAGGAGGGCATTGAGGGAACTCCATTGAGGTTCAAGGCTAGGTTGGTTGCGAAGGGCTATGCATTGGAGGAATGTATTGATTACAATGAGGTTTTCTCTCCGGTGATGAAGCATTCTTCGATTCGGATTTTGCTAGTTTTGGTGGCACAATATGGTTTGAAGTTAGATCAGTTGGATGTGAAGACGACATTTTTTCATGGTGATCTTGATGAAGAAATATATATGACTCAGCCATTAGGATTCCGAGCTGCGGGGAAAGATAAGTTGGTTTGCAGATTAAAAAAATTACTATATGGTTTGAAGTAGTCTCCTCGATAGTGGTATAGGCGATTTGATGGTTTTATGATGTCATTCGTACACTCAGAGCCAGTTTGATCATTGCGTATATTTTCACAAGTTGAAAGGAGATGCGTACATCTATTTGTTATTTTATGTCGATGACATGTTGGTTGCCTCTATTTCCAGATCTGTTATAGATGAGTTGAAGGCACAACTTTCAAAGGAGTTTGAGATGAATGATTTGGGTGAGGCGAAGCGCATTTTAGGGATGGAGATCGGTAAAGACAAGAAGAATGGTAGAATTTGTTTGACACAGATGGCTTATTTGAAGAATGTTCTATAGCGATTTTATGTTAGCATGGATACGAAGCTAGTTAGTGTACCTTTAGGAGCCCATTTGAAACTTTTAGCTGACCTTTCACCAAAGACAGTTGAAGATCGAGAGTTGATTTCGAAGACTCCATATGCGAGCGTGGTTGGGAGCTTGATGCACGCGATGATATGTACGAGGTCGGATTTATCACAGGCGGTGAGCATGGTTTTGAAATACATGCACGATCAATGAGTGAGTCATTGGAACGCAGTGAGATGGATTTTGAGGTACATTCAAGGTACGCTCAATGTTGGTTTGGTTTATGAGCGGGACACTAGAGGTGGGCAGTTGTGTATTGGTTATGTGGATTCGCATTATGCCGGGGATTTAGATAAGTTCCGATCCACGACGGGGTATGTGTTTATTTTGACCCGTGCGTCGGTGTGTTGGAGATGCACCTTACAGTCTATGGTGGCTTTGTCTACGATGGAGGTAGAGTATATGGCGGTTACGGAGGCTATGAAGGAGGCTATTTAGCTTCGAGGAGTTTTAGAGGAACTTGGTATATCACAGAGGTCCGTCACTATTCATTGTGATAGCACGAGTGCTATCTATTTGGCAAAGAATCAGGTTTTTCATGCAAGGACGAAGCATATTGATGTTCATTATCACTTCGTTCGGGATGTTCTTGAAGATGGCGATGTGGGGCTTGTGAAAGTTCACACGAAGGATAATCCGGCAGATATGCTCACTAAGGTGGTTCCGAGCAACAAGTTTGATCATTGACAAAACTTGTTGCATATTCGTGATTGTTGAGGCCGTTGCCGGCCATTTGGGTGAACTACGTTCGGCTTGATTCCTTAGGCAAGAGGATACGTAGGCAGTCTTTCAGATGCAGCCGGTTTAGATTAGTTGATGGGGGTTAGATTGTTTGGACTCTCGTTTGGGTTCTCGATTTGTTGTGGATTGAGTCCGTTATCGTGAATTGTTTCACTTCGTATTGGACGCAATAAATAAGACATTTGGTTTGGTTGGTGTTGCCTCAGTTTTGGAAAAACTTCACCGAGGTGGAGAATTGTGAATACGTGGGACCACACCCACGTGAGACCAATCTCGTGGAGAAAAACAAAGGCCCACCCTACCCTGCACTAGTGTCCTATATATACCTATTAAAAACTAGGGTTTCGTGCGCAAGGAGGCAAAATTGGCAGAGTTCGTGCAAGTGAAAGGCAGGGGCGTGCAAAGTCGGCTAATTTTTTCTCTTTTGGCAGCACGCAGGCAGAGGGGAAAAACGACGCTTGGCGGCTATGTTTGGTGAAGAAAATTACAGTGGCTTTTGTTAGGATTTTGTGCATCCTTTGAGTGAGATATTTGTGTGAGGGATTTGAGAGTTTGTGTAAGAGTTTAACTTATGTGATTGTAAACCCTAGTTCGTGCAAGTGAAAGGCAGGGGCGTGCAAAGTCGGCTAATTTTGTTAGGAGTTTGTGTAAGAGTTTAACTTATGTTTGTTAGGCTTTTGTTAGGGTTTTGTGCATCCTTTGCTGTGAAGGAGGCTAATTTACTGAACCACGTAAAATTAGTTTGTCTCGCTTTTATGTGATTTGTAATAGCTTACTTAGGTTCCCTCGACAGGTCAATCCTAGAAGTGATGAGAGGAAGAGCTGATATCTCACTTGGTTGAGATATTTTGCTTAAGATTCTTGTTTCCTTTGTGAAACAGGAATTCCTATTGCGACCTGACCCTCTTGTTGTGCTGCCGAAGTGCTGCCGAAAATTTCACTGCGCGCAACAAGAAATCCACTATGATCAGGGAGAACCACAAGAGAAACCACTCAACTCTCGTCTCTTAATCTCTCAACCTTACATACATAATAAACTCTTATATTCTCTCCAAAGCCCACTCATTGTAATCTTTTGCACGGATAAAGACTACAAAATCCTCACCTCTCACACAATATTCTTGAATCAAGCTACGCCTTTTGCTAACCCAAGATTACAAGAATATTAGCTCTCACTCTCTTCTACAGCTTCTCTCTACTCTCTTCTTCTTATTCTTATTCTTGGTTTTTCCTCCAACAGTGGAAGAATATATATCGGGAAACCAAAATCCTATCTCTAGCCTAACTTCCTAATTAGAATAGGATTCAAACTCCTAACCATGATGAAAACCAAACTCCTAATCATGATAGAACCCAAACTCCTATCTAACTCTCATGAAGTTACACAAAGAATCAAAGACAAAATCCTAACAATCTCCACATTGGATTTGATTCCCAAACTCCCTTGAAGATATATCATCGTCGTCTTAAAACTTTTCCTCTTTCGCTAGAGTCTTCTATTTCTTTCGCACTTCAAATCAGAATTCCTACACTCCCTACTGGATGCCTTTATGACCCTCACTTTCTTCTGTCTCGTTGTGGCGCCTGTTGGCCTTTTTGTTTTGATGATGTTTTAACAAACAATTTATAACTAATATTGTTTGTCTAGTATTTGTATTTTCTTATTTATTCTAGGCAAACAATGTGTTGGAGATTGGATGGAATTGCGCTTCAACGATCATATCTAATGGAGGTTAGGGGAATAGTGGAGTAAAGCAATACAATTCATGTCAAAGATTCAAGTCCAAGCTTCATCCGCAAGTTTACCAAGACGAGCGAAATTGAAGATCAAGATTGCTTGGGTATATTTTTTATAGTTTAGGTGTTATACTTGTGTGTTTAATACTTCAAGCTCAATATCATATACACACACAATTTCTTGGTTTATCCGTTTTTTGTTTTATCCAAAAACATAATATTTTTCCAAACAAAAAGGTACATACATACTTATTTGTTTTATATACATGTGGATAAATTATTTTTGGCTTATAGACTTAACAAAAATAGTTTATATCTTTTATCAACTCTATATAATCATTTTATAAAGTTTCAAAACATGGTTTAGCCATTTTGACAAAAACAAGTGTTGTTCGTTTTCATGTTTTTGGACTATTTTACAAAATGAAGATATTTCTCATTTGGGAGGTGAAAATTGAAAAATTCTTTTTGTAACATGTTTATTTGCATGTTTACAATCATTTATAAAAGTTTTACATTTTTCTGAGGTTATTTGCTATTTTTAAAGTCACTTGAAAACTCAGTTTCATAACATGCACAGTGCCTGTACATGTTATGAGTCGACCCATGTATAGTAATGAGTCGACTCAAGAAGTGTTGTGTAGTTTGTTATTTTAGTCTGTTGAGTCGACCCATGAGGTCATAAGTCGACCCATTCCTGTCATGATTCGATCCAAGAACTGTGCTGGAAAGTGTGTTTTCATCTGATGAGTCGACCCATGACTTTATGAGTCGACCCATGCATGAGGAGTCGACTCATGATTTTTATGAGTCGACCCATAATGTATTTTTAGCCTATAACGGCTAGTTATGAGTCGACTCATGAATAGTGATGAGTCGACCCATCAAGTGACAGTTGCACAGTAACAGCTACTTGCTGATTTTTGGTTTTTTGAGGGATTTTGGTGTTTTCTTGGGTTTATTTCTTCTACCCTATATATACCCATTGCATTTATCATTCCCACTAACTAAGAGAGTTTAAAAACAAGTTTTAAGTGTGGTTTAAGTTTGTTTACAAGTTTGTGAAGAAATTTTCACAAGACCTTGAGGAGATCATCCATTGGTGTTTGAGCATTCAACTCTTCTCCCTCTCTCTTATCATTATAGATAAGTTTTTCTAAACTCATATCTACCTATTTATACATTTGATTTTCATTAAGCTAGATTTTCATATTGAGTTTAGTTTTGTTTTGATTATACTCATTATTCACACACAACCTATTGAGCTTATTATATTTTCATACATAGTATAATTTAGGGTTGTGGGATTGTGACATTGAGAGTGAGCTTACACTTAGTTATTATCTTGTATTAGAGAATAATTTATTTGTATTCATGCTTTCATTGTGTATATCACTTTGTAATACACTTGTACACCAAGAGGAGTGTGTGGTGAGAGACGGGATTGTCCTAAGAGGAGTGACGTCAGTAGCAAAGCCTAGGGAGAGGTTGTAAATCCGAGCACTTAAGGGAGACACGGACTAGAGACCAACACTTAGAGGGTGTAGAGTGTGATTTCAAGAGTATGAGATTATAAAGTTTTCGGTGAGCTATAAAACCAAGTGTGAGGTGTAAACGTTATTCGGATGAGCGTAGAAAACCCGGTTATGATAGTGGAGATCTTCTCAAGGTGAGGAGCGGAGACATAGGTCAAGTGGTTGACCGAACTCCGTAATCATATCGCTTGTCTGTGTTTGTCATTGGCGCACTTATTTTTGTATTCATCTTATATCACCTTTGCCAATTGCTCCTTGTTTATATTGTCCACTATCTTGTTTATATCGGTTCATGTTTATTTCACCCTTAGTTTAATTACATATCCTTGCTCATATATCTTGTTATATATCATATTACTAGGATATTATTAATAAGTTTTAATTTGGCATAAATCGGATTAGATTAGCATTCACCCTATTCACCCCCCTCTAGGGTTCGAACGGCGCCTCCACCTCTCTTGTGCGCACCAAGAGATCTTCGTCACCTCTAACATTAGACGCAAATCAACCATGCTTCTCCTCCTAATATGAACTTGACAGTAGCCTTCCCCCACTTGTTATCCTCGTACTCCACCTGCATTGCTCGTCTCGAATCATATATGTGCACCTCTCCTGCTCCACACTACGAGTCGGATGCCTCCATATTCTTCTTCACTTGGCTTGGACAGAATATGAGCGCTCATCGTCTTCAAGTCTAATATCACCATCTCCATCTCCCTGTGCGTCACTCGGTCATGTTCGCTTGCAAGCTTCACCTAATCTTGCACTGCCCTCCTCGAGTCTACACACCAACCAACTCCTGCTCCTTATCTGCCATCAGATCTACCTTGTCATTGAATAGCGGAATATCGAACCTCGGACCCGAAGAAGTCATCATTCTCTAACCACAATCAAAATTCAACCAATCACAGTAGAGATTAAATTTGATAAAACTGACGTCAAAAATAAATTCAGTACGTCAAAAAACCTAGGAAAGACTCTTGAATCACCAAAATCCGCCTCCAAATCCTCGATAAAAAGACAAATCAACATCAACCGTTGGATATGCGTGAACAGTAACCCGCTACAGTTTCTCTGCCGCTACAGTATGTCGCTGCTATAGTAATTATTTTCTTCTTCTTCTTTATTTTCATCTTGATTCTTGTACCATTGATCTTCAATCTTGCATGACATCGCCTTTTATCTTGCGAATTCTCTCCCGGATCCATCACCATCGCTCTGATATCACTTGTTAGGAAATTTTAGTCTCCCCGCCTACTATACTATGATATACGCAACTCGGAAGTCAACCCACAATCAACAATATATAAAATAACCACAATTAAGAAGAAAGAATACCAAAATTTACGTGGTTCGGTTGACCAAGTTCAACCTACATCCACGGGACAACAATAAGAGAAATCCACTATGTATCAGTGAGAACTACAAGAGGAACTACTCAACTCTCATCTTTTAATCTCTCAACCTCACATACATAATAGACTCTCATATTCTTTCCCAAGCACACTCCTTGTAATCTTTTGCACGGATAAGATCACGAAACCCTCTCCCAATGATGTATTTGCACGGATAAGATCACGAAACCCTCTCCCAATGATGTAATCTTTTTCATGGACAAAGACTACGAAATCCTCACCTCTCACACAATATTCTTGAATCAGGCTTGTAGGCGTTAAAAACTATCTACGAGCTCTCGTACACAGCTCGAAGCAGAGATAAGATGATGAACATCACTATCCGAGTCATATAAGCTTAATTGACATCGATGAGCGCACGAAGTAAGTCGACGAACTGTGTGAAGCAACAGAATTGCAGAATAACGAAGATACGAATTGATCGCGAGCTACGCTTCGCTTACGAAAGACGAAACGTCCCTTGTGACCCATCTACTCCATATGTGATTCAACTATGGGAGCTTGTAGATCTCATCGTCGGCTTTCCTTCGCACTTTGAATCGCACAATTCCGAGTTCAGACGATGAAGATACGGCGAAAACGGACGGGATGCACAAAACAATGCCCCGGGCCTTAGCGGAGACACCACACGTGTCTCGGCCATGGCCGAGACACCCTTGGTGTCTCAGAAAATAGGTGTCTTGGCGAAGGCCGAGACACCCGAAGTGTCTCGGCCAGGGCCGAGACACTAAGGGTGTCTGCAGGCCCAGAATGGCCGTTTTGAGCTGTTTTGAGCCGTTTTCAACCGTTAACTGTCTAGATTTGTTTTAACTAATCTAATATTATCCAAGAATGTAATAAAGTGGTTATAATTGAGGATAAGATCGAATTGATCATTCTTATCCAAAAATGGAGGTCCTAAAGCCTATAAATACAACCCTAGGGCCTTCATTTGCACGGATCTGGAATTCTCGAGCCTTGGCGAAGCCCTGCTGAATCAGAAACTGAGGAGCATGAATTTCATAGAGGAGGAGGAGATCGGATCGAGTTCTTCAACATAAGGAAGAGGAGTTTGTCAGATCCATAGCCCGGTTCCTTCCCTTGAGATCGTACCTAGCTGTGATCTCGAGAAGAGTGGTTAGATGTTGCCGAGATAATTTCTTCGGTTTCTTGATTCCTTCGCGAATCAACGAAACTCCAAATTGATCTGATCTCTTAGTAGTCCACGGATATTAACGTCCTTGGCACAGGCAAAGATCCTATGCAAGCAGCGGTAGATAAATGTCCGTTACGTTTGTTTGAGAAGAGTTATAATTTTCTTTATTTTATTATGTAGGGAAATCTTATAAAAAGATTAGACTTTTAAACTTATTGTAACGACTAAAGTTGTAATGAGTTGCACAATGAAAACATCAACTTTCCACCCAAACAAGCTGGCGACCACAGTGGGAGGCAACAGCCTTACTACCAAGGCTGTCGTGCCACAGCTGACGATCAAGATCTCCGTGGCTGAAGAGGTCAAATACGAGTTCGACCAATAGAAGTTTGAGGATTATGTCTCCTCCTCCTCCAGATCCACCTCTCCTCGTAAGTGCAGAAATGTCTCCTCCCCCAGGAAGATCCGTTGGTCTTCAGATCTGAAGATCTAAGAAGGTGATCTCCCCACTACCGCTGTTGCAATTGCACCTCGCAATGATACGCCGGCGTTTGATGAAGCCAAAACCGCAGATCCGGACACCGTCTCCATTAAGGAGTTGACTGCTGAAGGCGCACCAACTTTATTGAAAGGGCTCGTCAGAGGCGCCGCCAACGTCTCGCCCGCTAATTTGCTATGGCTTTGGAGCAAGTGGATGGGCTCTGCTACCAAGCGGATCTGAAGTCCAGGAGATGCCAAGTAGCTAAACCATCATCACAGAAAGCTTCAGGATTCTTCTCCAAATCACCTACTAATGAATGGATTCAACCTATTGTAGGCTGTCTAAAAATTACAATGGGTAGCTGATTAAAACAAGCCCCGATAACGGAAGTCACAATCAAACGACTTCCACGATCACCGCAAACACGACCTCATTTCTGAGATGATTGATCTTGATGGCTGCGACAACAGCATAACTAATAAAGATGCTGATGAGCAGTGTAATGATTTTAGAAATAAAAGGTTGGACTTAGTTGGTGAATTGCTTGGTAGAGAGCTGTGGGCAAATATTCGTCTAAAAGACACCATGGATGTTGATTCCCGTCTAAGCTCCTACAACGAAAGCTACAATCAAATAGTTTTCGGGTCGATAAACGAAGAAACTGCGAATGGAAGCCTTTTCACGTAGATCGAGAAGAGTTACAATTCGATGACACTTCCGACAACTGATGGAAACTCTATTCAGCAGTCTTCACAATCTACAGTGAAGGTTACAATTTGACGACTTTCACACTCCACCACAGCTAAAGCGAGGATTACAGAACAACGGTCTTTGCAACATCTTACAGAAGAAGTTACAAGTCAACAAACTTTTTCTAAAACGCGGAAGTCATCTCCGCGTCACAAATATGGAACAGCAGGTGACCCCCGCGTTTCCAAGTCACAAATTAACGTGAGCGACCCTCGCGTTCGTGGGAGTTCAACCCACACCGACCCCCACGTCACTAAGTAGGCGACAAGCCAAAACGTGAGCGACCCTCGTGTTTATCAATGTTCAGCTAACACCCAACCTCGCGTCTCAATCCTAAGACACGAAGTTGGGTTCTGAACGCCAAATTGGGTGTTTGACTTGTTCAAACACAAGTCGAACGGTTTCAGAACTGTTTCCCACGATCCGAGGGAATCACGCCCACGTAGGAGCGGATTTAGAGGGCAGTTACACCTCTTATCCTCCTATATAAACTCAACAAACTCAACTGAGTTAAGGGGGGGACTGGTTGGATTCTGGAGATGAGATTTCTCAGAATCTAAACAGGAGTTAGCAGCGGAGGCGAATTCTGGAGGATCTCAACCACTCAGGTTCGGTGATTCAACAGCAGCAGCAACTAAATCTTTCAAGATAAGATTTTTAAATTAATCTCAGAAGATCAAATCTGAGAGGATTCTTCGACAACAGATAACAGCTTGATCATTAACCGAATTTTCGGTTCTAACAACTCTATCTACAGAGTTTAAACTCGTTCAAGAGTTCTTAAACTCATCCGAGAGTTACATATAAAACTTCCTACAGAAGTTCATTTTTCCCACGAGATAAGAGACGGTCAGATCGTCAACGGAGAGCAAATTCGACGCGAGCAATCGAAGGAGGCATTCCATCGCTACCAAGAAGAACCCAGTTTTAAACAAAGGAGAAAACCCAATTTGTTTTCTTCTCTTTTGTAATCAAGTTGTAATCGGAATTAAAGGAATTCAATTCAATTTTCTTTTATTCTCTTCATTGCAATTTTTCCCATATACAAAAGATGGCGACTCTGCTGGGGACTAGCTTTTCCGACGAGGAAGTGGTGGCGCAGTCCGACGTCCACCTCATGGGAACTACCGTAGAAACTCTCATCGTGGAGTTTGATCAGGCGAAGTACGAGGAAGCCTTATCCTCTGGATCGCTTAGCCCCAAGGCTAAGCACGATGTACGCAAGACCTCCAAGAAGGTCAATTCTGTTGTCGAAGTGCCGAAGAAAGCCCTCTCCTTCGGCCAGGAACTCAAGTTGGCTCTGCAGGCGGAAGATCCCACCTCCGCGTCAGCCCAACGTGCTTCGGGCCACAAACGGCCTCTGGAAGAGACGAGTCCCATAAGTG
Organism: Asparagus kiusianus; assembly: GCA_022839385.1. Lineage (NCBI taxonomy): Eukaryota > Viridiplantae > Streptophyta > Magnoliopsida > Asparagales > Asparagaceae > Asparagus > Asparagus kiusianus. Next base: position 331,298 of record BQKN01064936.1, on the reverse strand, counting down.
TCAACGACGCTGCTGCTAAGGCTTTGAAACAAGCCAAGAAGAACGCCGCTCGCCGACGGAGAAGATCCATACGACGAGCACACTTACGTAAGAGCCGAATGTTGGCTCAACGCGAAGATCGCGTTCCTGAAACTTCAGCCGAACTTAGCGTTCCCAAAACAGAACGCTCGCTTCGTGGCAATGAGCCCAACTACGAGCCTCGGCTAATTCAGCTGAAACGCGACCCTGAGTGGCGCGTTGTATCCTCAAAACGCAGCCCTCAGAAGGAAGCTGTCAAACGCGACCCTCAGGGAAGCGTTCAATCAAAACACGACCCTCGCGGGTCTGTTTCACCAATTAAACGCAACCCCCAGGGGCGCGTTCAAACAAAACATGACCTTTGCAGGTCTGTTTCACCAACTAAACGCGACCCCCAGGGGCGCGTTCAAACAAAACAGGACCCTCGCGGGTCTGTTTCATCATTTAAACGTAGGCCTCGGCCTAACATTTACAAATCCCAACGCGACCCTCGCGTTAATCTTCAAGAACGCCACTCCGGTGCTGTTCTTCGAGAACGCGATCTTCAAGAGGTCCGCCAGGTTCAGAAAGATCAGCGTGGTTTCAAAATCCACGTTCGACAAGAACTAGTCTCACCTACCCAAGGGCAGGGGGTTCCATCTCCACTTCCAAGCCCGGGGAAAAGTTCCTCCCAAGTTCCTGATCTGCGGGAATTATTATCAAGAGGAAAACCAACAACGCAAGCAACTCACTCATGCCAATGTGAGAGGCTTATTTCGGCGGTTCTTTCGGAGTGCCATTGCTGCACATCCTCGCCTCGGCAATCTGTGTTTGAAAGGTTAACAAATGTCGTTAGGCCTGCCAAACGACAACGCCGACACAAAAAGAAATCTGAGTATCCTCAGGTCACTATCAACATGATCGGCCGAGGGAAAGCTTCGCATTCCGATTCCGACGAGTCGCAAAGAAGTCACTCCCCAACTGTTAGGGAAATTTGTGACCAACTCGAAGGAGTATATCGGAATACTCAGACTCGGACAGGAGCTATTCGCCCGGTTAACTATCAAAAGTTAGCCAAAGGCATTACAATAAGTGATGAACACTCGGCAATAGCCGAGTCTCAATCTTCAAGCTCTGTCGGAGCACAAGGAGTTTCTGCCTACATGACGGAAAGCCCCGAGGATATAGCCAAAAAGGTGAACGAGCACCATGTCATGCTCCAGGCGCAACAGGAGACACTTCTCCAATTAAAGGATATGTTGGCCCAGCTCCTCGCCGAAAAAGGCCATAAACCTGAGTCTTCCCGGAAGACAACTTCAAAGGGAAAGCAGAAAGCGCACGAACATTCAGATCGTGAGACTCACAATCTTGAATCCTCTTCCGAAGGTGAGAAGGAGATGGAAAAAGAACTGCACCCTCAGTCCACCAAAGTGGATGAGTTAGAAGCTCGTCTTAATGCAATTGCTAACAGGAGCGAGCTCCGCGAAGAAGGAGTGGTTCGACCTTATCCTACGGAATGGGATACAGCTCCCTACCCGCCAAAATTTAAGGCTCCAACCTTGCAACCATTCGACGGCACGGGATCGCCAAATCAGCACATTTACTACTTCAAATCCCAAACTGGAGACGTGGTAGCAAATGACGCCATCTTGACCCGCTTATTCATTGGCACGCTAAAAGGGGTTGCCTTTGAATGGTTTATGAAACTGCCTGCCGGATCTATCCAGAAATGGGTAGACCTGAAAAGGCTATTCTTGGCCAGGTTCTTTGAGGACGACACGGAGGTTTCAGTCCCAACTCTCCTCGCCACCAAGCAAAGGAAGGGAGAGTCCATCAAAGCCTACGTGGAAAGATTCCGCAGCATGGTATTGCGATGTCCCTCAGGTATGACTCAATCAACCCTGGTTGAAACTTGCAGGCACAACCTGCAGACTCAGCTCCTTGCTCAGATGGGAGTAGCGGAGTGTCGCTCCTGGAGACAACTAGTTTCACAAGGAGAACAAGCGGAAGAGATAGTGGCGAGAGTCAAAGCTGAAGAAGTGCCACAACCCAAACCGCAACAACAATAGCAACGCAATCAGCAAAATGCCCAGCGGTCTAAGGGAAAGGAGACTTTGGCAGCCGACTACACGCGAGTTCCGCCGCCGAACAAGCAAGGCAAAACACCAAATCAGCAAAGAGCGCCCAAACAATACTCATTCAAAGAGGAGCATGTGGATACCTTATTCCAATTGCTTCGAAAGAACAACAAGCTCCAGTTGCCTGAAATCAGGAAGCCAGATGAAGCAGGGAAAGTGGACGACCCCAACTATTGTCGTTACCACAGATTTCTGGGGCACCCTACCAAAAAGTGCTATGTCTTCAAAGACATCTTGCAGAATTTGGTAAACGCTAATGTGCTCACCTTGAAGCCAGAGCAGAAGACCGTATCCACTAATATGATAGCGGTCCAATTTGGTGACTTTCCCCCGGTGGTAACCGCGAACGGTGTTGTACCCATCCGCAAGGGAGAAATGCACCTAAAGAATGCTGACTTGCATAGTCAGAAGGACAGGGGGTTGGTACCCCTCACTACCCCAAAAGGGGAAATCATGTGGGTCCACCCTGACTTGCTTGGAGATCAACAGTGGACGAGCATCTCGTCCAGAAAGAAGGGAGGCAAGGCTAAATCTTCCAACATGATTAGCCCCTCCATTACCGAAAACGATGACCACCTCAAACCTCTTACTGATTCAGAAGAGGAGAGGATTGTCCTGGCAGCATATCCAGGAGACAACCCTGGCACTCAGTCAGGAAAAACCTATTTGAGGAATTACGGCCAGAATGCTCAAGAGGTGGAAGAACAGCCCCAAGACGCTGGGGGTTCTGTACCGAAGAAGCCGGTCGACAAAGGCAAACAGAAAGAGCTCCGGTTCAATAAAAATCTTCACCAGGAACTCGGAGAGTCAAGCGCTCCCTTTCAATTCAACGTCATGGCGCAATTGGCCAACATACCGGCCAGAATCACTTTATACGAGCTCTTGAAGTTATCAAAAACTACCAAGGAAGCTCTGATCGAAGCTTTAAAGAATACGGAGAGCTTTATTACACAAGTCACTCCGATTCCCGAGGCTTCTGATGATCAAACATGTCTGCAATGCCTGCAAGCGGCAAGAAGTCTACCATGCATATCATTCACACAAGAAGACATGCAGGTCAAACACGAACATGACCGACCACTGTACTACACAGGGTATATTGGATCTTCGGAAATCAGTCGTGTTCAAGTTGACCCGGGCTCAGCGCTCAGCATCATGCCCTATAGGGTCATGCAGGTATTAGGGATTCCTATGCACCGACTGCACACTACTCAGACTACTATCTTCGGGTTCAATGCAAACAGTACCCGACCCCTGGGAAAGATCAAGCTCAGGTGCCAGATCGGAGATCTCAAGTCTGAGGTAGCATGCTACATCATAGATGCGGACACGTCTTACAATCTTTTGCTAGGAAGACCATGGATACATGCAAACTGCATTGTCCCATCCACCCTGCACCAGGTTATGAAGTACGTCAATGACAAGGGCGAAGTTCGAACCTTAATCGCAGAAAAATACCCCTTCCGAGGAGTAGAAAATTTCCATACCGACTCCGTCTTCTATCTGGAGTCCCAGGAGAAAGAAGATGTAGACAGCGGTAACGAAGCTGACATCGAGCCAGATCCTGACGAAGATTGTCCTTGGGAATAAAACTTTGATGTAATGGGTCAGGGTGAAAGTAATAATGATGTACCGAGTGGGGGCGAGTGGTGCATTAATGAAGATTTTATTTTAGCGTACTTGTCTGATGTCTCTCTTAACAATAAACAAATAGAGAATAATTCTAGTGCAGGTACCAACCCATGGCACGTACTGTGCACAGAAGCATCACTCACATTGCCGATCAAGTCGTCTTTTATTTCAGACGAAGAAATAGAGGACGCACAGAAGGCTTTCTTTAAAGTCCCATCCAAAAGGAAAGGGCGGAAGCCGATCTGTTTCGGAAAAGTCAAACCGATACAACTCAAACGAGGAAGCTCGGAGGAAGACGATGGAGTTCCTCAATTCCATTATCACGAACCTAACTCCCTTCGACTAATGAAACAAATGGGGTATGACTTTAACGAAAAGCAAGGTCTAAACTTCGGGAAGGGAAGGCGAACGCCAATCCGAATGTCCCTAACCCCCGAAGGGAAACCCCCAGATTACTATCAAAAGACTAGAAGGGGTTTAGGATTTGTCACACCTCCCGCTGTCTCGGAAAATGAAATAAGTAATTATCTGCGTCAGGATCGCTCATCTGGAACATCTGCATATGAGTCCGATGTCAGTATCGGACCTTTCTTTAGAAATCTGACCGTGAATATGGTTTCAATCGATTACCCGGATGAAGACGCAGGGAATGATGAAGGGTTAATGGAATCGACCAATGACCCCTGGATCAAACGTCTTAACATTTTGTGGGATATGTGATTCGAACAACGCGAACCACCCACTGAAGATAAAGTGGTCCAGGTTAACATGGGAGACGAACATGATCCCAAGCCCATTTTCATAGCCGAAGATTTATCATCTTCCGAGAAAGAAGACCTTATATCTCTCATCCGAGAATATATAGATGTCTTTGCTTGGAATTATGAAGACATGCCTGGTCTTGACCCAAAAGTGGCCGTGCACTGTCTCAACATTGATCCGGATGCCAAGCCCGTTAAACAACAACAACGCCGGTTTCGTCCCGAGATCATGGAAGCAATTGAGTCCGAAGTGAAGAAGCTCATTGACTCGGGCTTTGTCAGGGAAGAACAACACCCAGACTGGGTAGCTAACATTGTTCCAGTTCCCAAGAAAAACGGTAAGGTCCGTATATGCATTGATTTTCGTGACCTTAACGCAGCTTGTCCAAAAGATGAATTTCCGCTTCCTATTACGGATGTTATGATCGACAACACCTGCGGATACGAAAGAATGTCTTTCATGGATGGATTCTCTGGGTATAATCAAATCAAGATGCACCCGGACGACGAGAGGCATACTGCATTCAGAACACCGCTGGGAGTGTATTGCTATACAGTGATGCCCTTCGGCCTGAAAAATGCAGGCGCGACTTATCAACGTGCGATGAACACTATCTTCCACGAACATCTGCGTAAGAAGATAGAGTGCTACGTTGATAACATAGCTGTGAAAAGCCAATGTAAAGAAGATCATCTTGCAGACCTGAAGACAATGTTCGATATCATGCGGACACATCAGCTGAAGATGAACCCAACAAAATCATTTCTCGGAGTATCAAGTGGAAAATTCCTGGGATTTATTGTCACATCCAAGGGGATTTCTCTGGATCCAGAAAAGGTGCGCGCCATCCAAGACATGCCACCGCCGAAGAACCTCAAAGAACTCCGAGGTTTGCAAGGTAGACTAGCCTACATCCGGAGGTTCATATCTAACCTTTCGGGGCGCTGCCAACCTTTCTCGAAACTCATGAAGAAAGGAGTATCCTTCGTGTGGGATGGGGGATGTCAAAAAGCATTTGAAGAGATCAAGAAGTATCTCACCCAGCCACCGGTTCTCGTGGCTCCTATATCAGGAAAACCATTCCTACTATATGTGAGGGCTATGGATCATTCGCTAGGAGCGCTGCTGGCTCAGAACGATGACCAAGGCCAAGAACAAGCCATCTACTATTTAAGTAGGACCATGATGGGAGCCGAACATCGGTACAACCCGGTCGAGAAAGAATGTCTCGCTTTGGTATTCGCGGTTCAAAAGATGCGACATTACCTAGTTAGACAGACAATTCATGTCATCTCTAAGGTGAATCCTTTGAGAGTCCTGATGACGAAACCATCGTCTATGAATTGCCGGCTTGCAAAATGGGCCATCCTTTTGTCACAATACGACATGCAATTTATGCCCCAAAAGGCAGTCAAGGGTCAAGCATTGGCAGATTTCTTGGCCGATCACCCGGTACCAGGGACATCTAAATTGTATGAAGAATTGCCCGACGAAATCGGCGAAGCTTGTGTTGCTCAAGAATCTACACAAGTATGGAAACTATTCTTCGACGGCGCGTCTAGAGCAAACCCTCACGGAGCGATTACTGCGGGAGTAGGAGTGGTGCTCGTGTCGCCTAACGGCCACGTAATCCCAAGAGGATTTTCCTTAATCGAACCGTGTACCAACAATGTAGCTGAGTATAACGCATTATTACTAGGGATGCGACTTGCCGAAGAACTCAACATTCGGCACCTGGAGGCCTTTGGCGATTCTCAACTCATTGTAAATCAAGTCCGAGGGGAGTACGAAGTACGTCATGAGGACTTAATCCCATACTACTTCGCAGTGCTGAGGCAAGCCAAGCAGTTCGAGGGATTCTTTATCGAATACATTCTAAGAGCCCAGAACGCTTACGCAGATGCTTTGGCTTCATTGGCAACTTCGCTGGCATTACCACCAGGAACCGAAATGACAATTCCAGTCTCAGGACGTGAACTATACTCCTCCAAGATTCCTAAGGAGGAAAGCTCAGACAAGGCATTGGCGGAGGAGGTCTGTACAACCTCCATAGAATTCGAGTCTAGAGATTGGCGATTTCCATATGTTGACTATGTCCTATACGGAATTTTACCCAATGACCCTAAGGAAGCGGCCGGCATCAAACGAAAGGCCCTCCGATTCTATTACGATGCAGTCACTCAGACTCTGTATCGTAAATCCCATGACGGGGTTTTGCTTCGATGTCTTTCTCGAAAGGAAGCAAGGGAAGCTCTTAAAGAAGCCCACGACGGAATGTGCGGAGCTCATCAGCCCGGAGCTAAACTAGGAGATCGCCTCCAGCGGATCGGCTATTATTGGCCGAAGATGTTTTCAGACGCGGTTGACTACGCCAAACGTTGTCACGCGTGCCAAATTCATGGAGATTTTATCCACCAAGCACCTGGGAACTTACATCCCACATCTGCGTCTTGGCCATTCGAAGAGTGGGGAATGGATATCGTGGGACCAATTTCCCCTCCGACGTCTAAAGGACATCGGTTCATCCTAGCAGTAACTGACTATTTCTCCAAATGGGCGGAGGCAATCCCGTTGAAAGAAGTCAAAACTTCCAACGTAATTAAATTCGTCAAACACCATGTTGTCTATCGTTTCGGAGTCCCGAAGCGGATAGTTCATGACAATGGGACACAATTCGTCAGTTTTGGATTCCAGAGATTTTGTGACAAATTCAGAATCCAGAGCGTTGCATCTACGGCATATTACCCGCCGGCGAATGGTCTTGCAGAAGCCTTCAACAAAACCATCGTAAAACTTCTCAAGAAATTCGTTTCCAAGACTCGACGTGATTGGGATGAAAGACTCGGCGAATGTTTGTGGGCTTACCGCACAACGGTGAGGACCCCTACGAGAGCTACACCGTTCTCGCTGGTATATGGCTGTGAAGCCGTATTACCACTAGAAATTCAGATTCCTTCTCTGAGAGTCGCTATCACGATGGGGCTAACAGAAGAAGAAAAGCATCAACGGCGCCTGCAAGAACTTGAAGCCCTAGACGACAAACGACTTCAAGCTAAGCAGCAGATCGAACTCTATCAAGCTCGGATTTCCAAAGCCTACAATAAAAAGGTTAAGGAACGAACTTTCAAGAAAGGCGATCTGGTCTTGGCTAACAGACGACCCATGGTGATGACACACAAAACCAAAGGGAAGTTCAATCCTAAATGGGAAGGGCCCTTCGTAATAGACTCAGTTTATTCGAACGGAGCATATCGCCTCATCAATCAACAAGGGGACATGCTCATGATGCCAATCAATGGGAAATTCCTAAAGAGATATTTCCCGTGAATCACATTGCCCCCTGATCCCCCGCTAGATTAGGCTGGGGGTTGCCTATTTATAGTGTAACTCTACTTTGTATGTCGTCAAGTTAACACTACACCTCTGACGATTGAAATTTTCTAGAATGGTTTTATAAACGGTAATAAAGAGAATTTCGTTTTCATATTGAGTCGACACTACGTTTTTCATTGTCTTGAATCATGCTTCAACAAAAGAGATAATGAAAACCAAAATGATATCATTTCCATTCAATATTGTTAATCTGAATACAAAAGTGAAAACAATTGAAAGGAAAATGATACAAATTTATCCCTCTACCAAAAGTAGCGCAAACCCTAAACATCGGGGCTCATCAATCTGAAAGACTTGAGTTTAGATTTCAGCGCTGATATATTTTCCTCGCGAGCCTTTCTGATGTCTTTAGTTATCTTGCTCTTGAGTTCCTCTTCACTAGGTGTTGCTTCTGCAAGTTCTCGCCGAAGTTTATCGGCAGCGACAATCTCGTCGCAATAGCATTTGAAGAGCCCATCGCAATAACCAGCGAATCCTCTTAAAATCTCCACACCATCAGCTAGCTGAGCGTTTATCTGAGAGACTTCAACACCAGCTCGAGCAAGTTCTGCTGCAGTATCCTGGAGACCCACAGTGAGGTTGCCCATGTCCCTCTGTACTTGGGCATGTTCATCACGCAGGTGAGCAAGACGAGGTTCTGTTTCGGATAAACTCTTCTGAAGAACCTCTTGTTGTTGTGCCTTCGAAGCCTTGGCCTCAGAAAGAGCCCGATCCACTTCTGGGCCTATGTCGTCACGTTGCAGCATGGAGAGGAATTCCAGCTCATATTCCAAGATGATGAGGCTCTCACGACAGTTCTCGGTCCATATTTTATCACCCTGATGCTTGATCTTAGCCAAGCATTCCAGCAAATGAGGTTCAAAAACCTTGTAACTTACGTCCCCGAGACTGAAAACGTCAATGGTCCTTTGCATCCAACGTTCCAATTGTTCGATGAGCTCCCTCAGTGTCTCAGAGCTTGGGGGTGGGGCGGTCGGATAAACGAAGCAGTTCGCATAATCAGTGCGAGTAGAGATGTGCGGGGCTTCAGATAAGAATGTCTTGACCATTTCTGACGTGGAGCCTAAGATATCCTCTTCCTGCTCACCGATTGTTGCTTCAAGACTTGGAGGAGCAGTAGGAAGCGTAATATCCTCTCTATTTTCAGGAGATGCAGCATGCGCTGATCGTATCGCGTCTCCCATCATCTTGGTCTTCTTTAAATTTTTGGCTACGACAGGCAGCCGTTTACGCATTCTCCTGTCATACTCGGCCTGCTCAGCAGCAGAAAGAGCCTTCTTACCCGATCTCAGAAGACGAGGTTCAGAAGCAGGCACTTTTGGAATTGGTTTTTCTTCGGGAGAGTCAGCAATCGGTGTTTCCTCTTCGATCTCCATAAGAGTTTCTTCCTTAGGAGGCTCGATGGCAGATAAATTTCTAGGAGCTTCAACAGCCCCAGATGCTTCTTGTTCGCAGGATAGATATTCTTCTACCCCCGGCAAACGGGTGCTGGAAGAACGACTCCTCAAACGATACAATTCCCGAATCTCACTTATGCAGGAGGTGTAAATATCATACCCCGTAACTTGGGAAACTTCTTCATACCAGCTGCGGAAATCGGCAACAGTGGAGCAGCCATGCGGTGAATTGGGTAGAGTGAATTGCGCATGGGTTCCCCCAGCGGAAAAGAAGTACCATGCACGAGCTCCTTCATATAAATTCCCAATATGAGCCAATGCCGGGTTGGGATTGCCAACATAAAGCTGGTCATATCCGAATTGCCTTGCGAACCGAGAAGGCACGTAGGGTTCGATAAAGCACTTCTCCCGTAAGCAGAAGATCAGGTAGCCCAACCTGATCATAAGAAGCCAGTTGAATGTGCCTTCTTCCAAAGAAGACGAACCCTCAAAAAGTAAGTCCATGAAGCGGGCATCCTTCGCGTCAGCTCCGTTAAAATCAGGAGCACAACAGAAAATCCGGTAATTATCCTCCCGAGATAAGAATTGTCGAGCCTTGACTATGTAAGAATGAGTCCACGTGGCCGACTCTAATCTCTGTATGAAGGGGATGTAAGCATCAGCACTCTCCGATACTCCCGTCATCAAGGAGGGGCAATGCAGCACGAACCAGGTCACCAAGTACGTATACGGCACTGGTATGCGTGGCTGGGGGTTCTTCCCGGCTTTCTTCCTGGCAACCTTAACCATCGAGGCGCCGAGCAGATCAGAGGTTAACATCCTTAGGCCGTTTTGAATGCAGCCGACCATGGCAGTGAGGAGGCTCACGGGTCTCCCATGTGCCAGCAAAACAGCTGGATATACAACCTCAGCCAGGATCGTTTCTATTGGTCTTGACGGCACTACGCACCGTTTCAACCAAACCATAAAGAAGCCTGCAAGTAGAGTCGTGTCAGAAATAGGAATTGTACCCTGGTGGTGGAAACTTTCAAACTCAACACCGGCTTCAAAATCCTCCTCTACATGCTCTGTTTTGTAGATGGCATTAGAAGCCTTAATCCGAGCTTTGGCTTCTTTGGGAGAGATGGCTGCAACACGAGACACGGCTACATCTTTCCGGTTTAAATTCTGAAAGAGGTATTCCGCCCACGTGTTATGCATGATACCTCCTCCACGCGTCCCACAGATTTGAGCACATATATGGAAGTGGCACATCAACTCCCAGAAAGTAGCATAAATCTCTGGGTGCGCCAACCTCAACTGAGAAAGCTCTTCGGTAGTAGGGATGAACTCTTCGTAGGGTGTTTTCCCAAGTGGCAATCCCGACACCGCTTGCATTTCATGAAGAGCAAAACCTAACTCTCCTGCAGGTGTGAAAAATGTGCAACTGTCCGAGTTATATTTCTCTAACATAGCGAAGAAATTATGGAAGCTCTGCACAACTCCCCGTCGAGTAGCTAACACGGGAATTGTGAGACCCGATTGAGTGAGTGTCTCCTTAAGCTCCTCAAGAACGAAGTCAATCATGCGGGTCCACCAACCTCCTTCTCCAGAACAAACCCATCCAGGGGATCTGAACGCTTGGGTAGAAAATTCACCCTGAGTCGCAAGGAACTGGCGAATGAAAATATTCGCTGGGCGTGGCATCTCCTGAGCCAGTTCCTTCTTCTCAAATAAACTGGGTCTCAATCCCTTGAGCTGCCCTCCGATTTGTGTACGAGCCCGTCGACCAGATCCGAACGACACATTTTCCTTCTCTTTAACTATGTCAAAAGTCAGACTCCGACGACGGCTTGCATTCAAGAAGTAGGAGAGGGGATACATCCTCTTCATGTTAGGAAGGAAGAAGTAACGATTATCAATTTTCCGCAATAGCTTCGAATCTTCTGCATGTACGAGATGATCATTGATGGATATGCGATCCCCGAATATGAACGCCGGTTTGGGAAACTGGGCATGACCAGCAGGGGTCTCCATGCCCAAATCAGTGATCAAAACTCTAAGAGTCGAACATCAAGGAGATCTAATCAGGTCTGTTCTCTCAGAGTCAACGAAAGTACAAAGCGGAACTGTGTTTTGAAGACTGAAAGTTTCGTTTGCATCAATACCGCCAATATACCCAAAATGATGTTCTTGCGAAAGTGGCACATTTGGAAGAAGCACTGCACAATCGAAAGCAGATGTTAATGAGCTATCGACATAAAGATAGAACCCAAAACATAAGGGGTTAAAGTCTCATATCCAAATTTCTAACGCGAGGGTCGAGCCCCACGTTAGAAATTTCCAACGCGAGGGTCGAGCCCCGCGTCAGAATTCTTAAACGCGAGGGTCGAATCTCGTGTTAAAAAAAAATTTGGAACGCGAGGATCGGGACCCAAAGGATATCCCAACCCTGCGTTTTTAACCAGTTAGAACAAGTCATCTTCCTCGTTATCAAGAACCCATTTAGGGTTTTCAGAAAACTTGTCAAAGCAAGTTCTTTTAGTCGGCACTCACCATGACAGGGAGGCCCATGTGGCGGCGGAGACGACGACGACATCCCCGCAGGAACAGGAACACCGCCGGCGCCCTCAACCGACGGTGTTTCGGAAGTCCCCCCGGCGACTTTCTTGGAGCTTGGACCCGTCCTCCGTGGCGCCATCAGCACGGTAGATCGGAGGAGGCGTTTTCGAACGAAAGAGACGAAGTTCGTCGGAGATCTCGCCGAAGTCAAACGAGATTTCTCGTTCTTGGAAATGGCCGAAAGTGGAAAGAGTCGAATGACTCTTGATGTGACCACTCAGGTCTATTTATAATAGCTATTAAGCTGTTGAAATGGTTCGGTAAAAGAATCCCAACCGTTTTATATTTCAAAACGTAAATCTTTTACGTTCTTGGATAAAGTCACTTAAGACTTTAATCTCAACGCGAGGTTCACACCCGCGTTCAAACGCTGGGCTCAGACCAGCGTTTCATACTTCAAACGCGAAGGTCACCTTAGCATTATAACTCTTCCAAATGAAGAGTCAATCTTCGATACTTAGCCTCTGAATTCATGGGATCTTTGCAACAGAGTGCGTTCAAAACTCTGTATCTCCTCAACTCATCAGATGGTTATTATCCTAACAGAGGTTGAATATAGAACGATAAGTCCTCAAAGTTGCTCCGATCGCAACACTTCCAACTTGTCGATTCTCATCAATAGAACGATAAGTCCTCAAAGTTGCTCCGATCG
>BQKN01064936.1:272504-318716 GCA_022839385.1 Asparagus kiusianus | reverse complement strand
TCATCAATAGAACGATAAGTCCTCAAAGTTGCTCCGATCGCAACACTATCAACTTATCGACTCTCTTCAATAGAGCGATAAGCCCTCAAAATTGCCCTGATCGCAATATTCCCCTTATCAAGTCAAGACTATATTTCTGGCACTTATGGACTTCTTTCAGTGTTTAACACCAAAATAACACAGGAAGAATTCTGTTTTGCGATTCAATTCTGGGAGAATAATCAAGTATTTATCCCTAACAGCTGAGTATTCTTTGTAATTTGTTGTCTAAAACCAAGACATGATAAGTGCCAAGAACACTAAAAGATCAATATCACTTTTTATTCAAAAGCTAAAAGAAAGTGATACAAGACAAAACTTGTTCTTATCAAAAGAACATAAAAAAAAGAGATAGACTAAATTCACTCATGCATCAAGTCAAAATCTGCAAGTTGAGTCTTGAGCTCAGCTAATTCTTTCTCGTGATCAGCTCGCACTATAGCTTCAGCCTTAGCCCGGAGTTCATCCGCACTTGGTGTAATGATGGCCGCCACTTTGTTCCTGGCCTCCTCTAGGGCTAAAGCCTGTGAATGATATTCCAAAGCACTGTTGGCATCCTGGGTGCTGAGGATATTAACGACGTTTTCTTCACGAGAAACTTCGGCCTTCAAGCATAAGACTTCAGCCTCGGCTTCAACAAGTCTATCACGGAGCGAATTCAGAGAAGTAGTCGAGCGTTCTAGTTCTTCTCGCTTCTGAATATGACGCTCACGAAACTCCGCAGCCTGGCGCTCTTTCTCAGCTAAGTCCCGCTCCAGTGATTCCCGTTGTAGCACTTCGGCAACTTGAAGATTAGCCAGAGTTGATACAATTTGTGGCTGGAGGTCGCTATGACCCATGGTCTCGAAGCGTTGTAATTTCTCCTCCAAACGGAGGATGATTTCTGAGCAGCGCTCGAACCATTGAGGTTCGCCCACACACTTAATATTGTTTAAGCCTGCTTCCAGGAGAGGTCGAAAGGAATTCAGAGTCCCTTGACCATTCATCAAAGACTCAACCACCGTCTTCGCAAGAGTGTTTAGATACACCAAAGATATCTGAAGGAACTTAGGTGCATTAGCAAGCCTGATGGTCGCACCTGAAGATACCCCTTCAGCAGCTGAGGTTAGTGCGTCAAGACGATGGCTAGTAGGCGATCCCGGGCCTAAGCTGCAGAAGCAATCGAAATATTCAATTGCGAAGGGCTTGAGGTCGGGGCCATTAATGCCTTCGCTTGAGACGGGCTTGGCCCAGCCTCTGTCGGAGCAAGTGAGATCTTCATCACCGCTTTTGGTGAAGTGGCCACCACAGAAGAATCATGTAAGGCTTGCTCCGGCAAAGAAGCCGATACCTGCACGACCGGTTGTTCTGGAGGAGGAGTTGCTACAGTGGTTTCAGGCAATGTAACAGATGAAATGGTGGTCTCGGGCAATGCTGAAGGCAAAGCAGTTGCCGGAGGGGAGCCAGGTGTATGTTGCTCTTGTGGAGGAATCGACGCTGGCACAAGTTCTTGCTCTAAAGGAGCAGCTGAAGTAGTCCCGGGGGTTGGCGAACCTGCACGAAAAACGGTCGGAATGCGGAAAAAGCGTGCGGGATAAGTCGAAACAAACTAAGCTTACCGGTGAGATAAAAAGGCGTATAACCAGATGCCTTATCAGACGGAGCCTTGGGAGCATCGTCAAAAAGAGTTATGTCTTCCATTGAATCGCGCTCCTCATCTTCTGCGTCGTCACCCGGCAAGTTGCTAACTTCAGCACCTTCATCATCTTTATCTTCACCAGCTTCACCGCCGATCGAGGAACCTTCATAATCAACTCGTTCCTCGTCTTCTTGAGCAGCTGAAGACCCAGGAAGATTTGTGCCAACGGCTGGTTTATTCATAAGTCCTGTTGTAGGACTAGAAATTAAGTCACCGGCTTGTGACATTAAAGCTGAAGGAGAAGGTGATGGATTCTCTTCAAGACCCTTTGGTTCTGATACAGGAGACGGAGGAAGATCCATCACCGGAGCAGATTCTGCGTCTGCAGTCAGTAACTCATCCTCCTCGTCCTCAGGAGGATGATAAGAAGAAGCTTCGCCTGAAAGGGCTGGCCCCTGAGAGCGAAGCCCGGTTCTATGCGATAGGCCCGCTATAGATGACTCCTGTTGGCCTTCATCTACGGCAGCCCGGATGGCTTCAGCCATCAATTTGGGTTTTGGTTGGCCTTTGGGAGGAGAATCAACCAGCAGTTTCCGACGAGTTTGCTTATCATACTTGCCGGCTTCTTCTGCGGAAAGTTTTCTTTTCCCCATCGCTCTCGTAATGGGAGGCTCAGCCGCACGTTGTTCTTCTTCTGGAGCAGGCTCAGCTGTTTGTTCTTCTTCCTGCCCAACAGGCTGATCCTCGACGGCTAAGAACTCATCGATCCCTCTCAAACGGGACGTCTTTGACCCCCTCCTCAAAGAGTACATGTGCCTGATCTCTTTCAGACACGATGTATTTATGTTGTAATTGGGAATCTGAGACGCTGCGTGATACCAATTACAGAAGCTTATGGAGGTGTAGGAGTTGGCAGTTTTGTGGGGAAGCCTGAAAACGGCCTTGGTACAACCTGCTACAGAATAATACCAAGCCCTAGCTCCTTCATACAAGTTGCCCACGACCGATAGTTGAGGACGAGGGTTACCGACGTACACTTGGTCGTACCCAAACTGCCGGGCAAATCTATAAGGTTGGTAGGGCTCGACGAAGCAGTTGACGCCTTGCCGGAAGACTAAGTAGCCTGGTCTAATGGAGAGAAGCCAATGGAAAACACCTCCGTTGAGCTGAGTGAATCCATTAGGGCCTGCTACGTCTTGATATTCCGCACCGTAGATACCGCCCTCAAAATCGGGGAAACATCGGTAGATATGGAAGTTGGTGTCTCGCGTTAGGATTTGGCGAATCCTAACCATGTATCCCCCTTCCCATTTCGCAGATTCTAATCTCTGTATGAATGGGATGAATGAATCTCCTGGGGCAGAGGCTGCACTCATCAACGAAGGGCAGTGTAGCACGTACCAAGCCATCAAATAAGTATATGGCATTGGCACCCTAGGATTAGGAGTCTTGAAAGTCTTGCGACCCTCGGACTCCACCTCTGTAGTGTCAACGAAGTCCGAAGTCAACTCCCGCAATCCGAATTGTAGACAACCCACCATAGCACTAAGGAGGCTCACAGGCCTCCCATGGGCTAGAAGGACGGCGGGGTAAATCACCTCAATAGAGAGAGCATCGATCGGCTTGGTCGGGACGACGCACCGCTTGAGCCACAGCATCAAATACCCAGCCAAAAGCGCCGTATCAGAGATAGGAAGCAGATCTTGGTAATGGAAACTCTCGAATTCTGTATGGGCTGGGAAAACATCTTCCTTGGCCTCATTAGTGTAGTGGGAGGTAGCATCATCAATTCTAGCCTGAACCTCCTCTAAGGTGCTTGCAGGCAATCGGGTCACTAAGCCTCCCCTATTGCCCAAGTTCTGGAATAGATATTCCGCCCAAGACACCTGTTTAATACCGCTTCCGCGGGCCCCCGTCAGCTGCATACAGATGTGGAAGAGACACATGACTTCCCACAAAGTGTCGTAAATTTCGGGGCTGGCCTTCTTTAAAAGTTGAAGTTCTGCCGATCCCGGAACAAATTCTTCATACGGCAAATCTCTAAGGAGAAGACCCGAGACTTCGTGCATCTCATGAAGAGCGAAGCCTAATTCCCCCACAGGGGTGAAAAAAGTGCAAGTATCAGGATTATACTTCTCCAGTATAGAGAAAAAGTGAAAGTGACTCTGGACCATTCCGAATTTAGTGGCCCGCACAGGAACTTTCAAACCAGCCTGGGAGAGAGGTGCATCCAGTTCGTCCAAAACAAACTTGGTCATCCGGGTCCACCACCCTGACACTGGAGAATGAACCCAGCCAGGAGTTCTGAATCCTTGCGCGGGAAACTCCCCTTTCTTCTCTACAAATCTCCTAACAAAAGTCCTCGCGGGACTAGCCACTTTGCCAAGGGGATACTCCTTAGCGAATAAACCTGGTCGCAAAACAGTCACTTGTCGACCATAACCTGCTGAGCGGACTCCATGGAAAGTCAAATTTCCAAGAGCAACTCCGTCTTGATCCTTAACCAAGGGCCAATCCATGTGTCTCGGGACGGATGCACACTGGAAATAAGATATAGGGAACATTCTCTCCATGTTGGGTAAGAAAAGGTTGCGGTCTCCAACTTTCCGCAGCCACTTATAGTTCTCGTCATAAGCGGTATCGGCGTCAAAGTCAACAAAGTCCCCGAAGAGGAATCCAGGTTTGACTATTGGCTTACGGTTTGTGTGCTCAAACTTAGCGTCCGTAACCAATGTCCTAAGAGTCTCGGGAGAAGCTTTTGTGACTAACTCTGTGCGACTCTTATCCCTAATTCTGAAGACTGGTAGTTCTAGGCGCGAGTTGAATGTCATGTTTATGTCCACACCACCTACATGTCCAAAATGGTGGCGAAAAAGAAGAGGTTCGCTGGTATGACGCACTGCAAAACGAAGAAAAATCAGCTAAGTCAAAAGCAAAGCCCAGACGCGAAGGTCGACACCCGCGTCAACTAAGTTCAAACGCGAAGGTCGAACCTCGCGTCAGAAAAGTCAGACGCGAAGGTCGAACCTCGCGTCAGAAAAGTCAGACGCGTAGGTCGAACCTCGCGTCAGAAAAGTCAGACGCGAAGGTCGAACCTCGCGTCAGAAAAGTCAGACGCGAAGGTCGAACCGCGCGTCAGAAAAGTCAGACGCGAAGGTCGAACCTCGCGTCAGAAAATTCAGACGCGTAGGTCGACCCCGCATCAAAAATACCAAACGACGGAGTCCAGCCCCGCGTCATCTGAAACGAGTTTCCTCGTTGGGTCCAAAGACCAAAACTTGCTGATGCAAGTTCAACGACCACGAAGTCCATACTTACCACCGATCAAAGGAAGGTGAGGCGGCATGTTCGCCTGAGCGGCAGCGCCACCGGCCGGCGCTGATGATGCCGACTCTCTAGCTGCAGCGGCGTCAGATCGGGAAGAACGAGGAGCGTCGGATTTCTTGGGTGCCATGAGATCTCGTCGGAGGAGATGAACAGTCGTCGCCGGAGGAAGAGAACGAAAATTTTCGTTGGAATTTCAAGAAGAGTCGAATGACTCTGATTTGACCTAAAGCGGTCTATTTATAGACAGCTGGACAGGCTGTCAAATCGTAACAAACGGGATTCGAGGTCAGAATCCCGCCCGAACCGACCCTCGCGTTCGGGTCGGTTGAAATTTCAAAATGCTGGGCTCACCCACGCATTCCAATTCTCAAATGCATAAACTGTCTATGCATTGGATTATTATAATGGCAGCTCTCTGACTACCAAGGCTATGACACGGCCCCAGATAAATAAGAGCTAGCAGCAATCATCAAGGCGACCAAAGCCGAGGAGAAATTGGCGACTCCGCAAGGGAGTCTGTTGAAGAAGCATAGATAGATTACAGTCAACAACGTTGAAATTATCTGGCTCAATCAGACGAAGTGAGTAATCAGTTCACTAGATTTTGGGATCCAAAGTATTCCAAAAATTCGTCTCAGTCAACCGCAAACTTTCGAAAACTTTGGAGGGGGTTCTGTAGGCTGTCTAAAAATTACAATGGGTATCTGATTAAAACAAGCCCCGATAACGAAAGTCACAATCAAACGACTTCCACGATCACCGCAAACACGACCTCATTTCTGAGATGATTGATCTTGATGGCTGCGACAACAGCATAACTAATAAAGATGCTGATGATCAGTGTAATGATTTTAGAAATAAAAGGTTGGACTTAGTTTGTGAATTGCTTGGTAGAGAGCTGTGGGCAAATATTCGTCTAAAAGACACCATGGATGTTGATTCCCGTCTAAGCTCCTACAACGAAAGCTACAATCAAATAGTTTTCGGGTCGATAAATGAAGAAACTGCGAATGGAAGCCTTTTCACGTAGATCGAGAAGAGTTACAATTCGATGACACTTCCGACAACTGATGGAAACTCTATTCAGCAGTCTTCACAATCTACAGTGAAGGTTACAATTTGACGACTTTCACACTCCACCACAGCTAAAGCGAGGATTACAGAACAACGGTCTTTGCAACATCTTACAGAAGAAGTTACAAGTCAACAAACTTTTTCTAAAACGCGGAAGTCATCTCCGCGTCACAAATATGGAACAGCAGGCGACCCCCGCGTTTCCAAGTCACAAATTAACGTGAGCGACCCTCGCGTTCGTGGGAGTTCAACCCACACCGACCCCCGCGTCACTAAGTAGGCGACAAGCCAAAACGTGAGCAACCCTCGCGTTTATCAATGTTCAGCTAACACCCAACCTCGCGTCTCAATCCTAAGACACGAAGTTGGGTTCTGAACGCCAAATTGGGCGTTTGACTTGTTCAAACACAAGTCGAACGGTTTCAGAACTGTTTCCCACGATCCGAGGGAATCACGCCCACGTAGGAGCGGATTTAGAGGGCAGTTACACCTCTTATCCTCCTATATAAACTCAACAAACTCAACTGAGTTAAGGGGGGGACTGGTTGGATTCTGGAGATGAGATTTCTCAGAATCTAAACAGGAGTTAGCAGCGGAGGCGAATTCTGGAGGATCTCAACCACTCAGGTTCGGTGATTTAACAGCAGCAGCAACTAAATCTTTCAAGATAAGATTTTTGAATTAATCTCAGAAGATTAAATCTGAGAGGATTCTTCGACAACAGATAACAGCTTGATCATTAACCGAATTTTCGGTTCTAACAACTCTATCTATAGAGTTTAAACTCGTTCAAGAGTTCTTAAACTCATCCGAGAGTTACATATAAAACTTCCTACAGAAGTTCATTTTTCCCACGAGATAAGAGACGGTCAGATCGTCAACGGAGAGCAAATTCGACGCGAGCAATCGAAGGAGGCATTCCATCGCTACCAAGAAGAACCCAGTTTTAAACAAAGGAGAAAACCTAATTTGTTTTCTTCTCTTTTGTAATCAAGTTGTAATCGGAATTAAAGGAATTCAATTCAATTTTCTTTTATTCTCTTCATTGCAATTTTTCCCATATACACCTATGTGCAAGAACATTACAAGGTTAAACAGAATAGGCGGTCTGCTCGGCACATTTTAGCAGGCAAATCTCTCCCTGCTAACGTGCTCCCCCGCCTGGTTTTCAATGGCAAAGAAGAAGAAATCTAGCAGCAATGGAGTCCAAAATAGAGACCTGAGGGATTCCATCTTCATATATCCTTTAGCTTCTTCATCGCTGGGACCTGGATCTTCCTCTTCCAGAGATGAGCTTTGATGCAATAAAACAGTGATTCCTCGGATGGAAATGGAGAGCACTGGGCCTAAAGGAGCAAGGAAGAAGTTGTTGATGGTGGAAATCTTAGAAAAATCAAATCCATTAACTGATCCTCAATCTCCCAGGCTGAATTCTGGTAAGCTGATTTCTCGTCAGCTAGGTAAATCTCCAAACTCTACTCTATGGTCTGATGAGGTTGAAGAAGAGATAGATCTAGATCTGATTAATGCTTCTAATCTTGAGGATGATATTGATTCTCCTCAAGCTGTTAGATCTAAAAATGTTGATGATCTGATTTCAATTGTTGTGGAAGATAGTAGTGACTCTGGGAAGGAAAATCAAAAGATTGATGCCAATTTGGAAAATAATGCTCCAGAAAAAAAAATCCTTCGCTAGTTTATTTGCTGACAATAGGAAGCATGGTAATGGGTTAGAACTGAATTTTATTCAACCATCTCAAGCAAATACTATTTCATTTTCTATGGATGAATGGAAGGAAGGTGAAGATTATTGGAAATTTGCATTGATAGGGCATGTCATTGGTCTAAATGTAAAATTTAAATCTATGGAAACCTATGTCAATAAACTTTGGGGGAAATTATCTATACCTAAAGTTCTTTTAATAAAGCAAGGATTATTTCTCTTTGAGTTTTAATCGGAGCATCAAATGAAAGAGATTTTAGAGGCTGGACCAATGTTCTTTGGATCAAGACCTTTTGTTTTAAAACCTTGGTCTCTTGACACTGATATTGAGAAAATTCAAGATTACACTTACCCTATGTGGATTTCGTTGCCAAATCTAAAATTGAATTTGTGGAGCTCCTCTGGTATTAGCAAGATTGCCAGCATTGTTGGTAATCCTATTACTACAGATAAGCTAACTGCTACAAGGGAAAGATTATCTTATGCAAGAGTCTTGATTGAAGTAAAATTGCCTGTAAAAGAACCTCTCCCTTATCAGATTGTTATCCAAGGGCCTGATAGGAAGTGCTATAACCAAAGGATAGTGTATGAACTCAAACCAAGATGGTGCACAAATTGTAATATAATTGGGCACATGACTGAGCAATGTAGAAGGCCAAAAATGAAAAAAATGTGGGTTCCCAAGCAACAGGTGACAAATACACTAGCTCCAGTTAATATGGTTAATGGTTCTGAAAAGGAGATAAATATACATGCACAAAATGTGGTTTCTCCTGTTAACAGACAAATACAAGAGTCTATTATAAACCAAGATTCTGCTGGGAAAGAGAATGAGAATTCTGGAAAGAATCTGCCTCATCAACATGCACCAACTGTACCCAGTTCTGGGAAGGACCCTGTGCAGGTTTCCAGAAGTAATTATATAGGTTTGGTAAACTTAACCTCCCCTACTGTAAATGTCTCTGGTTTTTCAAGTGTTAATAGGGCAAATGCTGCTAAAAGGATTAGTATTGGTGACAAGGCAAACCTGGCATCTTCTTACATCCAGGCATCCCAATTCTCCTTATTGAACTACCAGGTACATGAT
Source organism: Asparagus kiusianus (assembly GCA_022839385.1). Lineage (NCBI taxonomy): Eukaryota > Viridiplantae > Streptophyta > Magnoliopsida > Asparagales > Asparagaceae > Asparagus > Asparagus kiusianus. Next base: position 309,848 of record BQKN01064936.1, on the reverse strand, counting down.
CTTGACCCTTCTAACTTGGATAGACGTGGATTATCCCAATAATGCAACTAGCCATTTGGAATATTAGAGGTTTGAACAAATCCTCTAAACACATGATTGTTAAGAAATTTGTTCATGATTTCCATCTTTCTTTCATAGCTCTTTTAGAAACAAAAGTTGCAGGCAATAAAATGCAATGGATTGCAAGGAAAATGGTTAAAAATTGGAATTGGATTTCTAACTCTCAGCAAGCAAATAATGGAAGAATCTGGATCCTGTGGGATAATGATATACTCTCTGTTCAATGCCTATCATCCACTGATCAGTTCATATCATGTAATGTTAATTCAAAGGATGGCAAGCTCTCATGCATTATTACTGTGGTTTATGCACTAAATAATCTGGAAGGTAGAAAGGAGCTCTGGCATGATTTACTTTCTCTCAAACAAAATGTTACATGTCCATGGATCATTGGGGGTGACTTTAATGCCATAATCAGCAATGAGGAAAAGTTAGGGGTGCTCTTGTCTCTGACTATGATACTGAAGACTTCATAAATTTTATTTCTACATGTCAACTGATACATTTGAAGACTACATGCTATTTTTTCACATGGAACAACAAACAAGGGGCTGATTCTAGAATTTGGAGTAGACTTGATAGAGTATTAATAAATGAAGAATGGATCCAGACTTACACCTCCAGTCAAGTGGATTACCTGGTTCCAAATTGCTCTGATCATTCCCCTGCTCTCATAACAATTGGTGAAGATTGTAGGCGTCAAAAAATGCTGAAAGATATCCAAACGTAGCTCAAGAGTAAATCATCCAAAAATCAAAAAAAGGACACACGTATAGACTGTCTCGCACGCGAGACAGTCTTTACTGTCTCGCCATGCGAGACAGTCTTTACTGTCTCGCTATACGAGACAGTGTTTACTGTCTCGCACGCGAGACAGCTCTCAAAGGCTCAGAAACTGTTTTATAACCGCCGACACGTGGCCACTAACTGTTCAGGAACGTGGGAAACATCGTGGGCGAGAATCATATTGATAACTGCCAAAATAACGGAGTTTTAAAACGTGGGAAGGCAGTTACAAGAAAACTGTCGGGCAGTTGAAGATTTCCGAGATAGTATTTACTATCTCGGAACCCGAGACAGTGTTTACTGTCTCGAAACCCGAGACAGTGTTTACTGTCTCGGCCGCCGAGACAGTAAACACTGTCTCGGAAATAGTTATTTGTTCAGGGGTTATAAATACCCCCCTAAGATCGATTTTTTAAAGGGGCGGATCATAGAGCATCCAAGACTGAGCATTTTTGGAGCAGACAGAGCAGAGTACTTGAGCTTCTGGCAATTCCTTGAGATTCGAGCTTTGACTTGATCTTAAGAAGAGTGATCGTCTTACTTTGATAAGATCTTCACTTCAAATTCTCACTTCGATAAACGAAGGAAGAATCCCCAAAGCCTTCACGATTCAATCAGAATCTATGATTCGGTGGTCCACGGGCTAACGCACCCCCGGCACAGGCAAAGATCCCGCACAAGCAGCGATCCAAACAACGATCCTGCATTTGTTTCTCAAGAGTTATAATTTTCCTTTTGTTGTGTAAAAGAAGTCTTATTAAAAGACTATTTCTTTCAAATTTGTTGTAATCGACCGAAGATATAATGAATTCCACAGCAAAACCAACTTTTGACGAAAACAAACTGGCGACCACAGTGGGAGCCAATGGTCTCGCTGCCGAGACCATCGTGTCACAGCCGATCAAGATACTAGTTGAGTCCACGGTTGAATACGAATTTGACCAAGCGAAGTTTGAGGAGTATTTGTCATCCTCACTGCAAAATCTTCCTCGCCTCGCAAATACAGGAAGATTTCGTCTTCTAAGAAGGTTTTCAAGTTTTCAACACCGTCGAATGCTACGAGTGAAGACTGTCGCCTAATTGTTGCTGAGGATTCTATTCGCAACATCTCTGCTCATAATGTCTCTTCTCCAATTAAGGAGTCATTGAATCAAAGCCCGCCGGCACTGACGAAAAGAGCTCGTCAGAGACAACATCAACGTCACGCTCGCCAAATGGCTAAGGCCTTGGAACAAACCGACGGAGTTCGTTATCACGCGGACTTAGAGTCGAGGAGACATCAAGTGATCCAGTTGTCTCAATGACCAATCACTCATATCTCTGCTAAACTAACGACGAATGAATAGACTCTTGTCCAAAGGGCTCGTTCGACCCTCAAAGAACGTAGACAAAAGTGTCGTGCAAACGTTGCTCATGCCCATGCTCTCTCACAACAAAGACGAGAAAGGAAGAAGGAAACGGTGGCTAAAGAACCACCGAAACTCTACAAAGTTTGGATTCCAAAGTCTGGAGTTGTACAAAATCAGCATTCGGAGCCCGTTAAGACTCCATACCCGTAAGGGGGTGGTTCTAAACGTGTGACTCCCGACATAACCTTGGATCGCTCAAAGATAGTAATAAGTTGTCCTGAGAATGCCAACAAGGTTTTACACCCCCAGAAGAAGACGTGTTCACCAAAAGACATCGTTATACCTGGGAGGTCATACTAACAGATAATAAAATTTTCCGGCAATCATACCGATGAATCGTACTATCAAGTTGGGGGTGTGAATAAATCTCAAAAGAGAATTATTCGAGAAATAAACTCTCATTGTCCATGCGCGCGACTCATTAGAGCAGTATTGTCGGAATATGACTACGCCAAACGAGAAGCCATCCCGCGAAAAGTCTCAGTGTTCCAGAGGCTTTTTACCAAAATATCCAAACCTAAGCCGAGACGTTTCCACAAGAGAAGATCGGCTGTCCAAGAGGATGAATTCCCTGAAGTCACCATCAATATGGCTGATAAAGGAAAATCTAAGTGGCATTCAAGTGAATCAAATCCTGACTTTTAACCGGGAGGAAAAGTTAACTCAAGAATTGCTCAACAGATGTCTCGACCCCAGTTAAGAGCCATCAGACGTAGAGACTACAAGAGAATGCATGAAAGAATGTCATCAGAGGATGAACTCTCGGACACTTGTTCTGCGGTCGCTTCGGATGATACAGTATCTAGTACAGGGCAAATCAGAGAAGTACTCACAATCACCTCTGATCAGTTCGCTCAAATACTTCAAGAAGCTCTAGCCAAAAAACGTGAAGAAATTAGAGCTGAGATGAAGATAGAGATGGAGTTGGCTATCCAACAAATGAGAGAATTGCTAGCTCAATGGTCTCAACCTCCTGAATCCAGCCAGCGACCTGAATCCAGCCGTCACATTTAGAATATTATAGATGACAGTGATCCAGAAGTGGATGAAGCCATTATGGCTGATACACCTCCCAATAGCAATAACATTGGGGGTGGTTCAATAGCACCTCTTCCAGGGGATGATCCAACTCATTCTCCTCAATGTCCTTCGAATGAAGACATAGACGATGACGGGAAAATGAAAGAGCTTGAAAACAAAGTCAACGCTTTGATGATGGCTCAAGAATTGAAGAAGATGGGTATTCCATGTCCCTATCCAAGAGAATGGGATTCAATTCCATACCCGGCAAAGTTCAATCTGATTGACTTCACACCATTCGACGGGAAGAGCTCGCCTACTCAGCACTTGGTTTATTTCAAGTCTCATTTGGGCATGATCTCTGGAAACGAGGCTTTAATGGTCCGGTCATTCGTTGGCACCCTTTGTGAGTCCGCCTTCGATTGGTACCGACGTCTTAAGCCAGGAAGCATCAATTGCTGGGATGACATGAAAAGTTTATTCCTCAGTAATTTCTTTGATGTTGACACCGAAGTGTCAATCGGAACCCTTCTGGATGAGAAGCAAAGAGACGGAGAGTCAATCGTCAATTTTGTCAAACGCTTCCGTAACAAAGCAATGAATTGCAGAGATCCTGTTACAGAGGAGTTCATCCTGCAAACATACCATAATAATCTCTCCATCGATGTCCTGGAAACCCTTGGGGTCATATCTTCAACCAACTGGAAGGATTTAAAATTACGCGGTGAACAGGTCGAATGTTTTCTTAAAAGAAAGAAAGCTGAGAGAAGCCAACCGACGACATCTGCAATCGCTGTGAACGCGACTCTCGATCAGAAGTTCCAAAAGGAATATTCTTTTGAAGATGATGAAGCTCCAGCCATCTTGAAATTCCTCCTTGCCAACGACAAGATCGAGCTACCACCTATTAAAGATCAAGAGGGTGCTAAGATGATCACAGATCCAAACTACTGTGCGTACCACAGAAGGGTTCTTCATCCCACCAAGATTTGCTTCGGACTCAAAAACAAGATCCAAGCCTTAATTGACTCCGGCGTCATAACGGCGAAACAAGCCAAATAAAGACGACTTATACTCCATTGGGTACACGAGTATAAACTGTTTCTCCTAACTCCGAAGAGTATACGAGTTTAAACTGCTTCTCCATGTAACTCCAAAAGGTTTTATATACGAGTATAAACTGTTTCCCGAACCTCCGACCGATATAAGAGGTTAAAATTGCTTCCAAATGTGATTAGACTCAGGTTCACCTGAAAGCTGGGGGTGGATATGAGGTTATCATGGCTGAATACGAAGACAGGAACCAGGACCTGATTCTATATCAAGAACAGCAACGTTGCTCACAAACGAAAAGTTCCTGAAAAAGTACTATCCCTAGTACATTCAGGGTAACCTATTTAACGGGAAGTTTCTGGAGAATTCTATATATGGTATTCTTAAGGATAACCCGAAACTAATCGATTGTTTAAGGTGAAAACCAATCATCTGAATAATCCACCCTTAATCATGACAAAAAATGATTAAGAACCTCCCGTTGTGGCTATTTAATCATGTCCAAAATGATTAAAACCTTCTCACTGTTATTTTTAGAGTACTCTTTCATTGAGATGAGATTCAATGACTTTATCAAGTCAATCTTCCCTCATAAAACTCTAAAATCCATCAAGGATAAAGCATGTCCTATTTGCTTTTCCTTCATCCGATTCTTGGTTAATTTCAATCGTTGGGATCAATTTTGCCAACTCCCACTTTGACTTTCTAAATACTCTTTCATTGAGATAAAATTCAATGACTTCACCGGGTCACTCTTTCCTCACAAAACTCTTACATAAAATCCCTCACCGATCAAATCAACTGACGGTGTGTCCACCAGAATACTTCGTGGTTAAATCCACCTAAACTCTCGCTGTGTTTAAGCCTTTAACACTCCCACTATTGAGCTCTGACACAACACCTAAGATTTCAATCCATGACAATTGGTAATCCCCATTTGGTCAAACCTTTAAACAGTTAGGACCAAAGCCAAAATTCCCTCTCGATTCTTTCCATGAATGAGAGGTCCACAAATTGGATGATCAAACCTTTAAACAGTTAGGATCATATCAAATCCCTATTTTGGTCAAACCTTTAAACAGTTAGGACCAAAGCCAAATCCTCTCTCTCGATTCCTTCCATGAACGAGAGGTCCACAAATTGAACGATCAAACATTTAAACAGTTAGGATCGTATCAAATTCTCATTTGGTCAAACCTTTAAACAGTTAGGACCAAAGTCAAAATCCTCTCTCTCGATTCCTTCCATGAACGAGAGGTCTACAAATTGAAAGATCAAATCTTTAAACAGTTAGGATCGTATCAAATCCCACCTGGTCAAACCTTAAAATAGTTAGGACCAAAGCCAGAATGCCCTCTTGATTCCTTCCATGAACGAGAGGTCCACAAATTAAACGATCAAACCTTTAAACAGTTAGGATCGTCTTAAATCCCCATTTGGTCAAAACTTTAAACAGTCATGACCAAAGCCAAAATCCCCTCTCGATTCCTTCCATGAACGAGAGGTCCACAAATTGAACGATCAAACCTTTAAACAGTTAGGATCATCTCGAATTCTCATTTGGTCAAACCTTTAAACTGTTAGGACCAAAGCCAGAATCCCCTCTCGATTCCTTCCATGAACGAGAGGTCCACAAATTGAATGATCAAACCTTTAAATAGTTAGGATCGTCTCAAATCCCTATTTGGTCAAAACTTTAAACAGTCATGACCAAAGCCAAAATCCCTCTCGATTCCTTTCATGAACGAGAGGTCCACAAATTGAACGATCAAACCCTTAAACAGTTAGAATCGTATCAAACTCCTACCTGGTCAAACCTTACTATAGTTAGAACCAAAACCAAAATCCCTTCTTGATTCCTCCAATGAACGAGAAGTCCACAAATCGAGCGATCAAACCTTCCTACAGTTAGGATCGTCTCAAAACCCCCACTTGGTCAAATCTTACTACAGTTAGGACCACAACCAAGATCTCCTTTCGATTCATTTATGCGAACGAAAGGTCTACTTTTGAATTGGATAATCAAACCTTATGACAGTTAGGATTATTCAAACCAATCCAGATTCTCTAAGTGGAGATCCCACTTCGAGTTTCCTTTGCACCAGGAGATAGAATATAAAATTCTTCCTCTCCGATTTTGGGTTTATCTCTACCAACAAACAAGAGACCAGGAGATAGAATATAAAATTCTTCCTCTCCAGGACCGGGTTCATCTCTACCAACAAAAAAGAGACCAAAATACTCCAATAGGCACACGAGTCTAAACTGTTTCCCTATCCTCAACAGGAAGTTTCTGGAGAATATCACTTAGAATATTCTTAAGAATAACCCGGTTACCTCCCAACGGGTATATGAGGTTAAACTATTTCCTGAAAATTCTAAAAATACATGAGTGTTCTTATGAAGACTGGTATAGTAATTAACAATCCAGTATCAATTTGGTGACAAAAGCTGAACTCACCAGTACAAATTCCAGCTTCGATTCAAGATCTCGACAACGGTCAAGCGATAAACGTAGTACCGAAAGAATCTTAACTATTCTACAAAGCACTGAATAGATTGAGAGATAAAGAGATCAATAATTGAAGCCATCTACGAGTCCCTCTACACAATCCATTCGACCAAACATTGAAAGGATTGTAAATAAGACCTATCTTATCCAAAGTGTCCCAGACTCCTCTATAAAAGAATAAGTCTGGAACACTTTGGAGGGGGTATCTGTAGGCGTCAAAAAATGCTAAAAGATATCCAAACGCAGCTCAAGAGGAAATCATCCAAAAATCAAAAAAGGACACAAGTATAGACTATCTCGCATGCGAGACAGTCTTTACTGTCTCGTACGCGAGACAGTCTTTACTGTCTCGCACGCGAGATAGTCTTTACTGTCTCGCACGCGAGACAGCTCTCAAAGGCTCATAAACTGTTTTATAACCGCCGACACGTGGCCACCAACTGTTCAGGAACGTAGGAAACGTCGTGGGCGAGAATCACGTTGATAACTGCTAAAATAATGAAGTTTTAAAACGTGAGAAGGCAGTTACAATAAAACTATCGGGAAGTTGAAGATTTCCGAGACAGTCTTTACTGTCTCGGCCGCCGAGACAGCAAACACTGTCTCGGAAATAGTTATTTGTTCAGGGGTTATAAATATCCCCCTAAGATCGATTTTTGAAAGGGGCGGATCATAGAGCATCCAAGGTTGAGCATTTTTGGAGCAAACAGAGCAGAGTATTTGAGCTTCTGGCAATTCCTTGAGATTCGAGCTTTGACTTGATCTTAAGAAGAGTGATCGTCTTACTTTGATAAGATCTTCACTTCAAATTCTCACTTTGATAAACGAAGGAAGAATCCCCAAAGCCTTCACGATTCAATCAGAATCTGTGATTCGGTGGTCCACGGGCTAACGCACCCCCAGCACAGGCAAAGATCCCACGCAAGCAGCGATCCAAACAACGATCCTGCGTTTGTTTCTCAAGAGTTGTAATTTTCCTTTTGTTGTGTAAAAGAAGTCTTGTAAAAAGACTATTTCTTTTGAATTTGTTGTAATCGACCGAAGATATAATGAATTCCACAGCAAAACCAACTTTTGACGAAAACAAAGATGACTTTAAAGGTAAAAGACCATTCAAATTTTTTAGCATGTGGATAAATCATCTTGATTTTACCACAGTTGTCAAGATTGTTTGGGAACAAGATATCAGAGGTTTTCACATGTATAAGCTTCAGTGATAAGAGCTAAATGTGAACTCTCTGATATTCAGAATCAGTTGAATAATGATATTTTCAATCAAATGTTGATATCAAAGGAGAAGGAATGCTTAAGAAAATATAGCAGACTAATTGGTTGTGAAACCTCTTTCTACAAACAAAAAGAAAAAATTAGAAGGGATTTACATGGAGATAAAAGTTCCCAATTCTTCCATTCCATAATGAAAGCTAAGAGGCATCACAACAGAGTGTTGTCATTATATACTGAGAATAGTGAAAGGATCACAGACATAGCTGATATTGCTACTGAATTCACTGAATATTATGAAAGGCTTCTAGGTGTTGCTACTCATACATCTACTCCTGATCCTGAGGTAATTTCAAGTGGACCAGTTTTATCTCCAGCTCAAAGTAACTCCTTGGTTCTTCCAATCTCTAGAAAGGAGATAAAAAAAATGCAGTATTCTCTATGTCAAGTGAAAGAGCCCCTGGACCTGATGGCTACAATGCTTCTTTTTTCAAAGCTGCTTGGGGAATCATTGGTGAGGATGTTTATCTAGCTGTTGAGGAATTCTTCAAGTCTGGTAAACTTCTAGGAACTTTCAACTCTACATCTATTACATTGGTGCCAAAGATACACAATCCTAAAACACCTTCAGACTTTAGGCTAATTTCCTGCTGTAACTGTGTGTATAAAATCATTTCAAAAATTATTGTTGGCATAATTCAAGAGGTTATGAGTTTGTTGATTGGTGATGGACAAAGTGCATTTGTCAGAGGTAGAAGTATCTCTAGTAACATTTTATTGGCACATGAACTTGTAAAGCATTATGGCAGAAAACAGACCTCACCTAGAGCCATTCTCAACATTGATTTAAGAAAATCATTCGATACAATTAGCTGGAGTTTCATTGAATCTATGCTATCTGGGTTGGGGTTTCCTAACAGAATGATAATGTGGATCATGGAGTGCATTACCACTACTAAGTTTTCTTTATCTTTGAATGGAACACTTCATGGATATTTTAGGGGAGCTAGAGGCTTGAGACAAGGGGATCCCCTCTCCTCTTATCTTTTTGTTCTTGGAATGGAATATCTATCAAGAAGGTTAAACACTCTTAAAAATGACAGACTATTCAAATATTATCCCAAATGCTCCAAGTTAAAAATCACTCACCTATTCTTTGCTGATGATTTACTCCTGTTTGGAAAAACTGACATCTACTCTGTTGCAAAGCTATATGGTTGTCTTCAGGAGTTTAGTCAAGTTTCTGGGTTAGAAGTTAACCCAAATAAGTGCTCTGTTTACTTAAGTGGCATTGATGAAAGTTTGAAGGAGCAGATTTGCACTCTTTTGAATTTTTCTGAGGGAGTATTACCAGTGAGATATTTGGGGATGCCTTTAATCTCTAAAAGATTATCCTCTCTGGAATGTTCCCCTCTGATCAATAAAATCGCTGATCAGTTCCAAAGCTGGCAGAAGAGGAAAAAACTTTCTTATGCTGGTAGATTGCAGCTTATTAAATCTGTAATTTTAGGGGTTCAAATATTCTGGACAAGCAACTACATCCTACCTATGAAGATCCTAGAGAAAATTGACAGATTATGTTCTAACTTCCTTTGGAATCATAAAATACATTTGGTATCATGGGAGACAATTTGCAAAGATAAAAAACAGGGAGGCCTTGGAGTGTTTTTGGCAAGAAATTGGAATCTTGCAGCTGTAACTAAGCTTCTATGGCTGATTCATTTAAAGAAAGACTTATTGTGGATAAAATGGGTTCATGAAAATTATCTGAAACAACATAATATCTGGCATGTTCAAGTGAGGGTGAGCAAGTCATGGATGTGGAAGCAACTTCTAAAGGTGAGGGATATTCTCATTGGTAAATTTGGGAATGTTAGTAGTCTGCAAAATGCAATCAGTAAATGCTGTTCTGGGGGCAAAGTCATAATATCCTCTATTCACAGAGAAATTGCACAACATACTCCTAAGGTGAATTGGTCGGATACTGTCTGGGATAGTTGGAACTACCCCAAGCATTCCTTTGTCCTGTGGCTAGCTATTCATGCAAAACTATTAACACAAGACAGGTTATGTCATATGGGAATACTGGACACAAATATATGTGTCTTGTGTTCAAATCAGAGAAATGAAACCTGTCGACATCTCCTATTTGAATGTCAATATTCTATTGAGGTATGGAACAATATGATGAACTGGCTGGAATACAAATGAAGGTCATGTAGTTGGGATAGTATCATCGATTAGTACAGCACTAGGCTAAGGGGAGATGGGTTCATGAAGAAATTGAAGAGGCTAGCTTTGTCTGCAACAGTATATGTGATTTGGATTGAGAGGAACCAACTGTTCGTGGGAAAAATTATTTTCATTGATGTCATTGTTTTCTTGAGCAACAGTTTATCGGTTACAAAAGATCCGGTCGTTTTATAAGATCCGGTTACAACAAAATCAAAGAAAAATCTTAAAAGATTACAACTTTCCTTTTCTGGAACAAATCGCAAGATCCTGTTTTGCGGTCTCTTGCTTGTGTGGGTTCTTTGCCTGTGCCGGGGTTAATCCGTGGACCACCACGCGATCTTGATCAGGTCGGATCTACACGGTATGACGGGTGTTATTTCACGAAGGAAATAACAGCCGGGGGGGGATTATTTCACCAAGGAAATAATAGCCCTAAGTAATCAAAATTGACCAAGCGAAATCGATACTCTTTTCGGGATCAAAAACCAAGTTTTGATCCGGAGGATAATCGTGTGGATCTCAGATCCGATCTCTCTCGAACTCCTGCCTTATTTGACGTGGATGATCGCCAAGAACCAGATCTGAAAAGTCCGAGTCTTGAAAGCTACAAAACTCCGAAGTTTAGTTCTCAATCCAGCAGAGTTTCGCCTCAAAAGTTCAACAAGAATCCAACCCCTCAAAAATAAGTCCTCCTTTTCTATTTATAGGCATCTCAATCCAGATCTGGGCTCAGATCTGGGCCTAGATCTGGGTGGCTCGGCCACCGAGCCACCCGAAAGGTGGCTCGGCCAGCCACCTAGGTGGCTCGGCTACCGAGCCACCTTGGTGACTCGGCTTTGGCCGACCCACCAAGTGGTGGCTCGGCCACCGGGCCACCTAGAGGTGGCTTGGTTTCGGCCGAGCCCTCCTGGTATTTGGTTTTGCCGTTTTCCGGTTTTGCGCTTCATTCGAACTCTATTGTTGATCTAGACTCTGATTTGGCAGTTCGGATCCTGATTTGGCAGTAAATCCGCTTTGGTGTTGTGGTCTAACGAACATGCTTGGATATATCGCCCGATAGTTCGTTGGTTTGTTGAATCATTGTGCTGAGCTGTGTTAAGGGACCTTTAGGCAGTTTTATACGCCTACAGATACCCCCTCCAAAGTATTTCAGCCTCGTTCTTTTATAGACGAGTCTGGAACACTTTGGATATGATTGTCCCAATCTTCAATCGGTATGACGGGATTTTGGAATGACTTCTATTCTTGATTCCTTCAATCCTCCAGGCTATTCGGTGCTTTGTCGAATGTCTGCAAGGGTTTCAGTGCTACATTTATTGTCTGACCGTTGTCGGAATTTTGAACTTGAAGTCAATTCCTGATTTCCTGATCTTTAGCTCGTGTTTGCTGTTTCAACATAGAACCGACCATCGATTGTTGGCGTTGAGTCTTTATTTGCAACGCGTTGTCCGACGTTTGACACAGTTTATACTCGTACGTCTACTGGAGTCTTGAGAAGCAGTTTATACTCTTATACTTTTCGGAGTGTTGTTGAGTTATCCTTAAGAATATTTTTAGAAAAATACTCTCCAGAAACTTCTCAACAAAAATAGGGAATAGTTTATACTCGTACACCTTATTGGAGTACTTTTCCGGTCCGAATGAGATGAGCTGGCCTGATAATGACCCAAAAAAAGCAGTAATTGGGCTCAAAAAATCTTCTGACCCTTCCGAATGTGTGGGAGAGGAATGAATAAATAAGGGACTGAACCATCGGTCGATTTGAAGTCGTTTCGATACTCGATTCAGCTCCAATTTGAATTTTGGTTCAAATCTGGTTCAAACTTGTTCAGAACTTGTTCAACCTGGTTCAGCCTGGTTCAAGACTGGTTCAGGACTGGTTCAAGATTGGTTTAGCCTGGTTCAAACTAATTCATCCTGGTTTGGTCTGGTTCAGCCTGGTTTGGCCTGGTTCAGCCTCCTTTGAACTGATTTAGCCTGGTCTGGTCCTGTTCAGTCTGGTCTGGTCCGGTTCAAGGCTGGTTCAACACTATAAAATACCCTCTTTTCCTCTCTTTAGGGCCGGCCCCCATTTCTCCCTTTTTTTTTGGATTTTTCTCTTCCCTCGTGCATCCTTACTCCTTCAAACCCTAAAATTCGTCTAAGATCTACCTTTCCTTTTGATTTTAGACTGAAAAATCCTTCAAAATCTCCATATATAAAGTTTCTCTTAGGCCCCTCGAGCACGTGGTTCGAGCCTCCTTCAAGATCTGATTTTTGTTGGATTCTTTAGCTTTTCCTCAGGTAAATCCTCCATAATTTTGGCATATTTCATGTTTAATTCAGTATATGAATTTGTGGGATTGTATATGAGGGTTAGGGTTGTGATTTGATGCCCCGAGCTCATATTTCAGGGGGTAGAATTTGGAGATCTGAGGGGTTTAATTGCAATAAAGAGGGGGTAAAATTTTAGGGTTAGGATTTGTCACTCTAACTGAAATTTTTTCTATATCTGATCCCTTGATTTATTTTGCAGATCACCATGTCGCATATCCCGAGAGGTCAATCCCCTACTGCGTCGGCTGATGGCGTGCTTCCCTCGTACACTGGTGAGCTCTTTTTTTGGCGTATTTCGAAATTTGTAGATTAATCCTTTATCCCCGTTTTGTTCTCCTTGGCGAGACAATTAGGAAGAGCCTTGATTCTCCTTGGTGAGGATTGACGCTTTAAAAGATAGGTTTTGCTTGGTCAAAACCATATCTCAAAGTAAATAAAGGGGGCGCTTTGACGCTGTATTGTGCCTTATAAGGCAGGGATATATTGTTGATATACCCTATCTTATGAATGCATAATGTGGCCAAATCGTCTCACCCTTTATAAGGCAGTGACTCTATCTTACCCACTCGTAAGATGAGTTCAACTTCCTTTTATAACTGAGATTAACAAACGCTTAATTTCTTGTTTTCAGTGGAATATCCCTCTGGAGCGTTCTCATCTCATGAGTGAACGGGCGTCGTGATGAGTATTATTCGACTTCCGATGATTTTTCACCTATTCCATTTACTTCTCAGTTTGCTTCGGGCACGTTGACAGAGGTTGCCCAAGTGGTGAAGGAAGGTGGACATCGAGTTCTTCGACAGTTGATTACTGATGCGCCTTTCGTGAAGGATACCAGCTCTGTTCAGCCTCTCAGGAAGACTGACTTTTTATTCGGTGACTCTGTTAAAGATCCTGATGCAGTGTTTATTGATACCGAGCAGTGGCTTCATAAAGATGACGTGGGTTTTCTATATTTGCCAAAGATTTCTCGTCACCGCTCATTGACTGAGCTCAGGTGTCAGGCCGTGACACGGGAGATGTCGTGGCGTTTGACGGAGGAGCATGAGAGCGTTCACTGTGGCTATATTACTCATCAGGCAGCTCCTGGTTCGAGCAGGAGTCATATCATTGGATTGCGTCCTGGAGTATTAGGGCTGGATACACCGCCGCGTAATGAGTTTCTTGCTTCTGCTTCTACTTTGAAGAATCGTCTCGCCGACTTAGGACGGGAGATGCCTGCGTTGCGCCACAGATTCTATGGCTGGGTCCATTCTTCAGACAGGCTTTGGTGGGCTCGTATGACGAACTACGTCTTAAGCCGATGGAGCGAGGAGTTGCACGCTTGTGGTTTATATACAGCTATTCATTCCACTATGTATGGTTTACCCGTCAGCGCTAAACATTTCTTCGCTTTGTACGAGCTCTATAACCCAGATTCGAACACTTTCCTGACTGGGCATGGAGGGTTGGGCTTGGCTCTCCATGAGATGCACAAGATTTTTGGTTTGCCCATGGGCCGGATGTTATATCAGGAGTACTTTCCCTCCAACCATGAGTTGAGTCAGCTGAAGGACTACATGCCCAACCGCTATGAGACTTTACGGGATCTCACATGTCACTACAATATTGCTTTGGCGCAGTCTGAGCCTTTAGCGAAGAGGACTAAGTCACAGGTGAGCCTGAAGCAGTTCGCGTGTTACTTGTTCAGAAATCTAGAGAGTAATTCTGGCGAGGCTATTTGTGAGTTGGCAATGCTTACTCCTTCAGAGGTTAATGGTTTACTGAAGAAGGTTGACGCTCACTCCTATACCATTAGCAGTCCCGAGAGTGGCTTTCCTGCAGGGACCAAGTTTAAATCATTCTTATGGCATGCGACCACATCGATTCAGCAAATGACCCTTCTTGCCGGTTACCTCTCTATCTGGTTAAAGAAATGCGTAGTCCCGTATCAATCCAGTGACATTTTGCCATTGGAAGTGCTCTACCCAGCGGTTCAGCTTGCCTACAAAAAGGAACTTTCGCTTCTTCTAGTGATGGTAGCTAGCATTCATCGAGGGCTTCAACAGATTTCTAGTGCTTTCACACAGAAAGAAGGTGTACCGTCGGCTCAGATTCCTCTTATTAAGGTGGAGCTTCCATACACTTATTTGATGGCTTGGTTCGTCCTTCATCGTTCTGATATGATGTCGGTACCTAACACCACAGACTGGTCTGTTCCCCTACTACAGTTGTTTGAGAATGGCAGGTGGTAGGGGCGAGGATTCCTTGAAGTCAGGAAGCAGCTACAGGTCCACAAGTGTTGGGTATTTTCCACTTGCTTCCCGCAGTTCTTTAGCCGATATGGCGAGTGTTTGACTTTCGGGTGAGGAATCAGTGTTTTATAGAGCTATATCTACCCTGTTGATTCGCTCGCCAGTTTGGCTATGATCAGCTTTATGTCGGGAACCCGCGTCAGTAGCTTCGGACTCATGGCGGTTTGGTGGACGGTCTTCGGGCATGGCTGTGGACCGTGACGGGCTGTACTGGTGCTAAGTTCAGTCTCCCGAGTGCTGAGCGTCAGTTAAAGCTCACATTCTTAAGCTGCAGGTGGTTGTTAGCAGCTAACAAACCCGTCCCCGTGAGGACGATTACAGAGTTAGTGGCTGAGGAGGCTTCTCAGGCTGATTCTCGTGTGATTCGGGAAGATGCTCGGTCACAGAGGACGCGAGGCAAGACTCGTCAAATCGATGAAGAATGTAAAAAGACCTTCAATTCTGCTGAAGAGGCCTCAGGCGGAGATCCTGAAGATTACGAGGAATATTTCGAGCGAGGTTAATCAACTATCTTTTCCCTCTGTCTTCCAGAGTTATTAATCTTGACAACTGTTTGATGTTTCAGGGACAGTGGCTGATAAGGAAGAAGAATTCCGTCCTTTTATTCAGGCGAGACCTCCGATTGTTGTCCCAACTGCTAGGCAGAAGAGACTAGCCCATAAGCCGCGTGCAGATCCACGAGCATCTGAGATGGATTTGGCTAGTGATGATCCCGCTAGCGACAGAGGTAACATCTACCCTATAGACCATCCTCTTGATTATTCAGAACTTCGGGCTCATGCTTTTCCATTTCTATATAGGAGAATGTGGGGAAGGCGAGATGAGTCTCGATCCTGCTCCTCATGATTTTGATGAGCCTGACTTACCACACCAGGTAGAAAAGCCTGCCGAAGCTGCTGACGTTAGGGAGACTATCAATGTAAGACCCGATTCAGTGAATCCAGGTACATCTACCATTGATAATATACCCAAAGGAGTTGAACGATTTAGAATTTGTGCCTCCCTTAATTGTCTCTATGCTTCTTACTCTTTTAGATAAATTGCAGGGGGCAAACGTGGACCTTGGGAGTAGAGATGCTAACACATCCGTAGGAGGTAACTCATTTCCATTGGTCGTAGTCTCTTTATTCTTCTTTCGCATTTATATTTTCTTGTGTCAGATTTTTCGACTGATGATTTTGACGAGGAAGGTTTGCTTGTGGACACTCCTATGCTCCACTTCATGTATGGTTCTCCTTAAATTGATGACCAATTGCCTGAAGATATGTATCCTGAGTCCACACTCCCCAAGAATTCTGAATATGGTCCTTTTGAAGGTACATGCCTCTTCTCAGGTTAATTATAAGACTAGCTATTTGTTGACTAATGCTGCTATAATGTGATGAACCTAAGAATTCCGTTTTGTGTTTGACAGAAGCTTTTGTCGAGACTGATCCTGTTGAGCCGGTTGTGAGACCAACTACATCAGCTGATACATCGACAGCGGCTACACCTCCACTACCCCCAGTGACTCAAGGGGAAGAAGGTATTAATTAAGCAACCGAGAAATGTCATTTATTTCCTTATTAAGGCTTTTTGACGGATTTCCCCCTTTTTGTGTAGGGCTTTCTTCTCGGCTTCATGTCCTTGTGAAGGAGTTGTTATCAGACAACGATCCTGAGAAGATCGTCATCTGTATAGAAGTCCGTTCCTTCTTCTCCTTCGTGAATACTATGATTGGCAAACTCTTCCACGACGGACTTTTCCTTCACCAATTTAAGCCTTTCCTTGATCCCAGAATAAATTCAATAAGGGATGCAGGATATCCGGATCTGGCGAAGGCTATAATTGATGACCTTGATTGCCTAGAGCACAAGCTTCAGATGTTACGTGAGCTCCGGGATGCAGGTGCCTCTTCATTCATTGCTGCCAATTTGGATACTCGCTTACAGACATGGCGCGATACTCGAGCTTTTGCTGAGTTCGAGATTCAAGTGCAGCGAGATCGGGTAGATCGAGTTGAGGCCAACCTTGCTGTTAGATCATCTTCACTTGACGATCTTGACTTTTCTATTGCCTCTTGCGAGACCAAGATAGAACAGTTCAGAAGAGGACTTCGTGAAGAAGAGGAGACTTTGAGTATCCTTCAAATGACGAAGGTACAGGATCAGCAAGCCCACATTGCCTTATCTGAGGAGTTGAAATCTTTGAAGCAGAAGCTGGTCGAGGCGGAGGAGGTTGCTGTGAAGACTTTAGCCACCACTGAAGAGTCTATCAGAGCTGAATTGCAGGATGAGCTTAGGCAAGCTTATGATGAGAAGCTGTCTAAGTTTAGTCAGCAAATTTTTAGCCATGGGCTTGATGTATGATTTCATTTGCTGAATATTTTGACTTTTGATCCTCTTAGTGGAAATGGTTTTATCTTTATCTTTATTATGATTTCTCACTCTGTTTGGAATGATTGACCATAATACTCACATGATTTTTGACAAACCCTCAGCCCTCAACGGGTTTGATAAGCCTTTACCGACTACCGTTTGAGTCGGGCTAGCATGCGGATTGTCTAAATCCGTTCCGCATGTAACATTATGCTAAGAGAGTGAATTCTCTGAGACTTTGTGCTATGATGTCGAATACATAGGCTTTACCATTTGTTATGGGAATAGGCTACCCGGCAACGTGTGTTAGGCGTTGACTTTAGGATTTTTGGCTAACCCCTAGCCTTCAATAGATTTGATTAGCCTTTACCGACTACCGTTTGAGTCGGGCTAGCATGCGGATTGTCTAAATCCATTCTGCATGTAACGTTGTGCTAAGATAGTGAATTCTCTGAGACTCGCTGCTACGACTTCGAATACGTAGACTTCGCCATTGTCATGGGAATAGGCTACCCGGCAACGCGTATTAGACGCTGACTTATCCCTACTTAGGCTTCGAGATAAAGATCCCCAGAATCAGGTTCTGGTGTCTTCTTGGACAGTAAAAGACTAACCTGGTGACGCGTGTTAGGCGTCGGCATATCCTTTCTTAGGATTCAGGATGAAATTCCCCATGCGTGTAAGGCATGGATTTTGGTGTTATTAATAACAACCTGCCACAATGTTGAATATGTGGGCGGGTGTTCTTTTTAACGGTTAAGAACTAACCGACAGCGCGGGTTAGACGCAGACTTATCCCTACTTAGGTTTCAGGATAGGATACCCCAGAATCGAACTCTGGTGTCTTTTTCTACGGAGAAAGACTAAACCGGCAGCGCATGTTAGGCGCAGACTTATCCCTGCTTAGGATTCGGGATAAACTTCCTAGGATGAATCCTAGATTGATAAATCCTTGGAAAAGGTTGGCGTAGGAAAGGAAGAATTTTATATTCTATTTCCCGGTCTTCTTTTAGGGTGAAGGAGAACTCGAATACAAGGAAAGAAGAATTTTATATTCTATTCCTTGATTCTGAAAAGGAAGAATTTTATATTCTATTTCCAGCGCAAAAAAAACTAGAAGTGGGATCTCCACTCCGAGAATCTGGAAGATCTAGATAAACTTACCTTTTATAGGATTGGTTATCCAGTCTGAAGATGAGTTTCTCGTTTATCGAAGTGAAATTTCAACTTCTGTTATAACCATGAGAAGGCTTAACCAAAGAGAAAAAGAAGGGAGTTCTTTCGTTTATCGAAAGGGGACTCTGAACTGAAAGTGGACCTCTTGTTCGTGGAAAGAATCAAGAGGGAAATTTGTTGGTGGTTTGGGCCAGAAAGACACTTTTGGTGGACTCACTGTCAATTGAAATTGATCAGTGAGGGATTTTGGTGGTGAAAATGATTTTGGGTTATCCTCTAGAATATTAAGTGTAATATTCTTCAAGGAACTTCCCGATAAATGAGTTATCCTGAATGTACTAGGGATAGTACTTTTTTAGGAACTTCCCATTTATTGGCATTAATTGTCTGGCGCCCTCTTGAGTAATCAGGCGATATGCGCCGTTTGAGTAGACTGTGTCTATCACAAACGGTCCTTCCCATTTGGGTTCAAATTTACCTTTCTTCTTGGAGTTGAGGATTATCAGTCGGTGAGTAGCGAGGACCAGATCTCCTTCCTTTAAGCTTCTCTATCGGACTCTTTTGTTAAAAGCCCTAGATATTCTGGCTTGATAAAACTCAATGTGTTGTTGAGCTTCCAAGCGCTTTTCATCCTTAAGAACTTCTTCTGCTTCTTTGTTCGAAAGGCATCGGAGTAACAAACCATCGTACCCTCGACGGTATAATGTATGGGTCTTGGTATTATAGAAGAATCTTGGTGCTCTTCGGCGGATTGATTCCCTTTCTTTTACATCCTCTGGCAAAATACCATATTGGACGTAGTCAATGATAGGAAAACGCCAATCTCGGGACTCAGACTCAATTTGAGTTGAGTTGACCTCCTTGACGCTTATGTCTCTATCATCTTCCTCTTCGATATCCATATTGTATATGGCTATGCAAAGTTGATGCGATCTTACTATGACTAGTAGTTCAGTTTCGGGAGGCCGCGCAAGTGATACCGCTAGTGCTGCCAGTGCATCCGCATAAGCGTTCTAGAGACGAGGGATGTATTCAATAAAGAATTCTTCAAAAGAATCTGCTATTTTGATGGCCTCCTGGTGGTACAGGATCAGGTCTTGGTTCCTGACTTCATACTCTCCACGGACTTGGTTGACTATCAATTGAGAATCTCCAAAAGCTTCGAGATATTCGACCCCCAGCTCCTTGACGAAACTGAGTCCAATGAGAAGCGCGTTGTACTCGGCTACGTTATTGGAACATGGATTAGTCAGTGAATAAGCCCGAGGCATCACATGCTTCCCCGGGGAAACTAAGACAACTCCAACTCCTGAGGAGACTTTAGAACATCCGGGGGTTATTACCACATTAGCTGCCCTCGAAGCACCATCGAAGTATAATTGCCATACTTGTTGGTGCGATGTAGTGTTAACCTCGTGGGTTTCATCCGGCAAGTCATCATATACTTCTGCTGTATCCGTTGTCGGGTTTGCCGCCAAAAGATCATAAATTGCTTGTCCTTTGATCGACTTCTGCTGTTTCAAGTGCAAATCATATTGGGACAAGAGAAGGGCCCACTTCGCTAACCGCCAATTCATAGAGGCCGGTTGCGTCATAAATACCCGTACTGGATTAACGTTAGAAATGATGTAAATCGTCTGTCCAACCAAGTAATGCCGCATCTTTTGTACTGCGAATACCAATGCAAGGCATTCTTTCTTAATCATCGGATATCGAGACTCGACGCCTATCAAAGTCCGACTTAGGTAATAGACTGCCTGTTCGTGACCGTTATCATCGTCTTGTGCTAGTAAAGCACTTATTGAGTGGTTCATCGCCTTGAGGTAAATCAAGAACGGTTTACCTGATTTTGGTGCAACGAGAATAGGAGGATTCGTCAGATATGTTTTGATATTTTTGAGTGCTTTTTGGCAGGCGTCGTCCCAAATAAATGACACACCTTTCTTGTTTAGCTTAGAGAATGGTTGGCACTTCCCAGAAAGATTTGAGATGAACCGCCGGATGTAAGCTAAACGCCCTTGCAATCCTCTGAGTTCTCTTAGATTTCTAGGGGGTTGCAGTTCATGTATCGCCTTCACCTTATCAGGATCGATATGTATACCTTTAGTGGTGACGACGAATCCTAGGAATTTTCCGCTGGACATTCCAAGAAAGGATTTAGTGGGGTTCATCTTCAATTGATGATTCTGCATGAGATCGAACATCGTCTTCAAGTCCTTGATGTGATCTTCTTTGTTGCGGCTTTTTACAACCAAATCATCAACGTAGCACTCGACCGTTTTCCTGAGATGTTCTTAGAAAATCTTAGTCATTGCTCGCTGGTACGTGGCGCCTGCATTCTTTAGACCGAAAGGCATCACTGTGTAGCAAAAGACACCGAGGGGCGTTTTGAACCCTGTATGCTTCTCGTCATCTGGGTGCATCTTGATTTGGTTATATCCTGAAAAGCCATCCATAAAAGACATTCTCTCAAATCCGCACGTATTGTCGATAATGACATCTGTGATTGGGAGAGGAAAGTCGTCTTTTGGACATGCTGTATTCAGGTCCCTGAAGTCGATGCAAATCCTGATTTTACCGTTCTTCTTCATGACTGGAACAATGTTGGCTAGCCAGTCTGGATGTTGCTCCTCTCGGATAAATCCTGATTTGATCAATTTCTTAACCTCTGCCTCAATGGCTTCCATAATCTGCGGATGAAACCGTCTTTGCTGTTGTTTGACAGGTTTGGCATCCGACTTGATATCGAGGCGGTGCATTGCCACATTGGGGTCGAGCCCTGGCATGTCTTCATAGTTCCAAGCGAAGACGTCAATATATTCCCTGATGAGAGCAATTAATTCCTCCTTCTCGTTTGAAGGAAGACTATCGCTGATGAATATAGCCTTTGGGTTGGCCTCGTTGCCCATGTTAATTTGGACTATTTTATCTTCAGTGGGGGGTTCCCTCTGTTCAAACCTATCACCATACTGCATGTGCAGGTGATGAACCCATGAGTCTTCCCATGTTGGCATTTGATCATCGTCCTCCATTGTGGACGGATCAGCTGTAGCCATGTTCGTCATTAGGGCTTTGAATACTTCCCCTAGACTTGTATCGGAATCCCATTCCGAGGAATTTAACGAGTACCCATCTTTGTATTGCTCAGATGATTGGTTCTTGATTAACCAGCAACATTCATCTTCTGAAGAAGAGACATACCCTAATCCTCGTCTGAATTTATAATAATCATCCGATTTCCCTTTTGGTACATATGCCGCTTTGGCTGGAATACGGGGACCTCGATAGAAGTATAAACCTTCTCCGAGTGTGAAATCATATCCCTGTTTTTCCATGAGCTTGCGCGCTTCCGGACTATACTTAGATAAATGCAGACCAGGTTTGTCATCATTCTCATCTTCTCTTAAGAAATGATCTGGTAATGGAAAACTCTCTCCTTTACCGTAAATCACTTCTTTTTCGCCTCCTATTTTAGCAGGGATGATCAAGGTTATTCCGAAAGAATGCTGGAGGTGTTTCTTCGTTATATAAGACGATCGAAACGGCGTATATAAATCGGGATTATCATACAATCCCTTTATTACATCATCAAGAGACAGTGAGTACTCTAAATCGTCATTTATTTCATTATTGGCAAGTTGCCAATTACAACTGTCATCTGACGATTGTTCATCGTCAAGATTGATTACCAAGGGTACAATATCGTTTAAAACAAAACCTCCATTGTAATCAAGTCCGGCTTCGATATCAGCTTCTTCTCCACTGTCCGTGTCGTGGGCCGATGATTCAGTATCGGATTCGTTACCATAAAGGAGAGAATCAGTGAAATAATTCTCAAACCCTTTGAATGGTTGCTTATCCGCGACCACCGTCCTAACCTTATTATCAGTGTCGACATATTTCAAACACTGATGGAGAGTGAAGGGGATTATAACGTTACTATGGATCCAAGGTCGACCCAATAGTAAGTTATATGAAGTCTCGGCATCAATCACATAACATGTGACTTCCGTCTTCAAATCACTCATTTGATATTTTATCCGGATCTTACTCAAGGGTCTTGACCCGCTAGTATTGAATCCATAGATAACAGTGCCTGTGGACGCCAACTTACTCACTGGAATGCCAAGGTTATGCATCAAGCGAAGCGGCATAATACTCACAGCGGAACCCGGATCCACTTGGATTCGGTTGACTTCGCTGGAGCTAATGTACCCAATGAAATATAAGGGTCGATCATGGTTCGAATTCTTCGCCTGCATATCCTCTTTGGTGAAGGTAATGCAGGGAAGGTTTTTAGCCGCTATATTGCAGTGTTGAATTAACGGTTCTGGCCCTTCAGGTACCGGCTTGATCTGAGTAAGGAACACTTCTGAATTGGTTAAGGCTTCTTGTAAGGCTTCCCTGATTTCTTTAGACAACCATAGCAACTCATACAATGTTATCCGTGCTGGAATGTTAGTTAGTTGAGCCATAATATCGAAGATGTACGGAGTGTTTGAGCTTTCCGGTTTATCTTTCAATCGGACGATTGAAACGAGACTGCTTCGGATTCTGAACCTCCTGGGGCTTCTTTTCTTTCTGTTTATCAACTGGCTGTCGTTGAGCTTCTTCAACCGGTCTAGGAGTCGTAATCACACCCAGCTCCGTGAGAGTTCTGGCTGGTCCCAGTTTAGTCACCCCCTACTCAGCTAACTGATCACTAGGTGATGGATAGTTGAAGTGATACTGATTTCCGCTTCTAGTGGCAAAAACTGCTTGTTCTTCTTCAGAGAGCGGGAAGGTAGGAGCTTCATCACCATCCTCTTTGAAGATCACGGAAGTAGCATTGCAGGACTTGCCTTTACCCTTTCTGGTCGAGGAAATCGCCCACTGATCGTCTTCAATAAGATCAGGATGGACCCAGAGGATTTCGCCGTTTGGGGCTATGTGTGGCACAAGTCCTTTTTGGCATTGTCCGTATGGGTCGTCGTTTACTGTCTTCATTCCTACTTTGGTGATGTGTTTTGGTTCAAACCATGCTGTGGGTACTGATCCAATGCTAATTGATACTGCATTTGCTCCTCCATTCTTGGGCGGCTTCGGGGTTATGACGCCTACATCAATTAACGCCTGGATCTTATCCTTGAGATGGTAGCATGACTTTGTAGGGTGATGGACCGCTCTATGGTATGCGCAATACTTCGGATCCGTCACTTTGCTAGCCCCTTCTTGATCCACGATCGACGACAGCTGGATTTTGTTATTTTCCAACAGGTACTTAAAGATGACGGGAACTTCGTCATCTTTGAAGGAGTACACTTTAGGAAATCTTGGCTCCGAAGATTTCTGCTTCTAAGGCCGTTGTTGCCATTGCGACTGCGATTGTTGTGGTGCTCGTTGCTGCGGCTGTTGCTGAGGTTGAAATTGGAAAGTTTGATTAGCATCAACTGCATTAGCATGTGCCTTACCTTTCCCTCGTGGGACGAAATTCTGTGTTGGAGCATTCGTCGCCTGTTGACCTCTCTCCGCCTTCTTTCTTCTGAGGAATCGCTCGGCTTGCTCTCCTCGGACCTTCAAATCCTTCCATGTTTTGGACGGTGCTGTCCCCATTGCTTCCAACACGTCCAATGCGAGGTTGTTGTGGCAAGTCTGGAGAATGAAATCTTCAGTGATCGGGTCCCGACAGTTCATCGCCTTGTTCCGGAACCTTTTGACAAAGGTATCAACTAATTCTCCATCTTTCTGTTTCTCGTCAAGCAACGACCCGATGGATATCTCGGTGTCATCGTCGAAGAAGTTAGTGAGGAATTTAGTCTCCATGTCGTCCCAGCTATTCACACTTCCCGGCTTGAGGCGGCGATACCAATCGAAGGCGGCTCCACGAAGAGTGGTAACGAAGGACCGTACCATCAGAGGCTCATTACCAGAGATAACCCCTAGGTGTGATTGAAGTAAATCAAATGCTGAGTGGGTGAACCATTCTCATCAAACGGCGTGAAGTTAATTAGATTGAACTTCGCCGGATACGAGATTGATTCCCATTCTCTTGGGTATGGACAAGGAATGCCCGTCTTCTTCATCTCTTGAGCGGAAATCAACTATTGATTTTGCTCTCGAGGTTTTTGATCTTCAAACTTTCACCTGTATTTTCGTTAGCACGATTCTGAGGTGGAAGTGTGGCGTTATGATTAGCATCCTCGATATCACCCCCTGCATTGACGGGAGGATTATTGGCATTATGAGCTTCATTCGCACCTGTGTCCTCATCTTCCTGATTAACCTGGTTACGACGACTTGGTTCGCCTTGTTGGTTTATCAGTGCTTGGATTTGTTGGTCATGCATTTCTCTTATATTCTGCATGGCCATCTGCATTTCGAATCTGAAGCTCTCCTGTTGTTTATCCATGGCTTCTTCGAGCATCTTGGCCACTTGTTCTGCACTTATTATAAGTGACTCGCGGGGTTGTCCCTCGCTGGATACTATACTATCTGATGCGACCGCAGAGCCGGCATCCGATTCTTCATCTTCTGAAGATAATCTTGTCCGAATCCTACCATAAGTTGCTCGTATGATGGCTCCGGACTGCAAACGGGTTACACGCCGGGGTGCTTCTGGAATCGACTCGGGATTATCCCGTGTCGCTGTCCCTTTGCTGGTCATATTAGTGGTGACCCTCAGAAATTCTCTATCTTCAACCACCGTTCTTCTTTGTCGGAAATGCCTAGGCCTTGGTTTTGGCATTTCGGTACTGAGCCTTTCGAAAACCGAAATTCTTTCGGGGACTATCTTGGTGCAGTTGCACTCAGACAATACTGCCCGAATAAGTTTGGAACAGGGGCATTGAGTCTTTAGTTCTCGAGGACTCCTTTTTCTGGTTTTACTCGTACCTCCAACACGATAGTACAACTCGTCGGTTTGAAGGTCGGAGTAACCTATCGTGTGTTGGCACGACTTCTCAGGTATAACGCTATCGTCATCAGACGACAATGTTTCCTTCTGAGGGCAAACTGCCTTCTTTAGGCTTTCAAGAGTCACGCGCCTCGAAACACGCCTTTGTGGGCGTGAGTTCTCAACGGGCTCCTGGACTTCAATGCGCAAATTGGTGCGCGTAGCTGCCATGAACTCCTTGTCATGTTGAGGGTGGCGGCGACTCCCAGCATGTTGAGTCGTTCGGGGCTTCTTTATCGGGCCCAAACATTCTTGAACTGGAGCTTTGCATCGCTCATCGGGAAGTGGACCGAGGCGCTCCAAAACTGACCTCCTTCTTCGGGATGGTCCTGCGGGATCTCCCGGAGTAGCTATGGGAATTATCGGCGATTTAGGTTGGTTCGCCGGAGGTTAAACTTTTGCTGAAGGCTGCAATGGTTGCTCTTTAGCCTGAATCGCCGCTTCAGACTTCGGCCTCCATACTTGGCGGGTTGATGGCAGCTTCTTGGCCACTTTCTTCTGTAGTCTTCTGCGGGCTTCTTGGACTTGAGTCCGTGCCTGCGCTGACAGTGCGCGGCGCTTGCGAATGCGCTCCTCAAGTGTCGAACGATTCCGTTTGACACGGATCCATTCATTCGTTGGTGGCTTGGAGGAGCTACCATTCATTGGTTGTTGAGACTGTTTGCCTCTCCTGTTCTTCAGATCCGTGTTATAGCGGATTCCGTCAGTGGACTCTATTGCCTTTGCGAATTGCCACGCCAAGCGTTGACGTCGCCTCTGGCGGGCTCTCTTTGAAAGAGTCACTACGCACTTGACGATGGAGGAGTTGGCAAGGACAGGTTTGACCTGGTTAGAGGTCGGTGAAACTTTACCCGATGCAACTTTGGCATCAATCGGGGTGAGCTCTTCGTTGGTATTCTCCACTTCTTCATACCAACGGACTTTTCTCCTAGAGGAGGACTTCGGAGACTTCTTGGACTTGCGGGGGGAGGTGGATCCGGACGAGGATGATAGATACTCCTCGAACTTTTGTTGGTCGAATTCATACTCGACCTCCTCCTCGACCGGGATCAAGATCCGCGGCTGCGACGCAACGATCTCGGCAGCGAGATCGGCGACTCCCACTGTGGTCGCCAGATTGTTCGCGGAAAAAATTGTTTTCATTGATGTCATTGTTTTCTTGAGCAATAGTTTATCGGTTACAAAAGATCCGGTCGTTTTATAAGATCCGGTTACAACAAAATCAAAGAAAAATCTTAAAAGATTACAACTTTCCTTTTCTGGAACAAATCGCAAGATCCTGTTTTGCGGTCTCTTGCTTGTGTGGGTTCTTTGCCTGCGTCAGGGTTAATCCGTGGACCACCGCGTGATCTTGATCCGGTCGGATCTACACGGTATGACGGGTGTTATTTTACGAAGGGAATAACAGCCGGGGGGGGATTATTTCACCAAGGAAATAATAGCCCTAAGTAATCGAAATCGACCAAGCGAAATCGATACTCTTCTCGGGATCAAAAACCAAGTTTTGATCTGGAGGATAACCGTGTGGATCTCAGATCCGATCTCTCTCTCTAACTCCTGCCTTATTTGACATGGATGATCGCCAAGAACCAGATCTGAAAAGTCCGAGTCTTGAAAGCTCCAAAACTCTGAAGTTTAGTTCTTAATCCAGCAGAGTTTCGCCTCAAAAGTTCAACAAGAATCCAACCCCTCAAAAATAAGCCCTCCTTCTCTATTTATAGGCATCTCAATCCAGATCTGGGCTCAGATCTGGGTGGCTCGGCCACCGAGCCACCCGAAAGGTGGCTCGGCCGACCACCTAGGTGGCTCGGCCACCGAGCCACTTAGAGGTGGCTCGGTTACCGAGCCACCTTGGTGGCTCACCGAGCCACCACTTAGTGGCTCGGTTTTGGCCGAGCCACCAAGTGGTGGCTCGGCCACCGGGCCACCTAGAGGTGGCTTCGTTTCGGCCGAGCCTTCCTGGTGTTTGGTTTTGCCGTTTTCCGGTTTTGCGCTTCATTCAAACTCGATTGTTGATCTGGACTCTGATTTGGCAGTCCGGATCCTGATTTGGTAGTAAATCGGCTTTGGTGTTGTGGTCTAACGAACATGCTTGGATATATCGCCCGATGGTTCGTTGGTTTGTTGAATCATCGTGCTGAGCTGTGTTAAGGGACCTTTAGGTAGTTTTATACGCCTACACCAACGGATCTTTCAGCAAAAGACTAGAGCTCCTGAAGTCCTTTTTCGCAATATTAAGATCTCCATTCTTTCAAAGTTTTGAATGACAAAATACCTATATACATAAAAGAGAAAATTGAGAAATTGTAATTTTCTTACTAGTTGATTCCCAGATTATGGTCTGGATGATTTGATGTACTTAAATTTTTCACATTTGGGAAATGAATAAAATTGAATTCATTGACAAAAAAACGAATGGATTCATGTCAAACGGAACCGTTCCACTCTAAAGGAGCGCATTCAGAAGCACCGTGTACTTCTTGCGCACACCCAGATCCTTGTGCGAAAAGCACAAGAAATGCAGAAAGAAGAGGCGCTTAAGAAATCGCCCAAGGATAAACGGGTTTGGAGGCTAAAGGTCAAATCAGCGCCTAAGGCAAAAGAAGGCGAAGTTACTATTCAGCCTTTGTCAACTTCAGACCCCGCTCCCTCTACTCCCGCATATCTGGCAAAGCCCTATGGCAACATGGATCTCTCTAAGTTCAAGATTCCATTAAAGGATTGTCTTGGTCCTCTACCCGAAGATCGAGACAAAATTCCTATTAAAGAACTCTTAGGCCTAGTGAATGAACCCCGAGAAACTCAACGAGCTGGGAGTCGCACACACCCTCATGACAATATAATGCCTTCTTAGCCGACCGCATTGGACTGCGAGTCATTGTCCAAGAGCCTGTTGAGGTCCTACGCTCACGAAAGCGTGGTCCTAAACATGTGACTCTTGAGAACGCCAATAATGCAGCAAGTTCCCAGAAGAAAACATATTCGTCTAACGATGATAACGTTATACCAGGGAAGTTATGCCAGCACACAATAGGTTGCTCCGGTGATCATGCCAATGAGTTGTACTATCGGACTGGGGGTAAGAACAGATCTCGAAAGAGAGGTACCCGGGAAACGGACTTTCATTGTCTGTGTGCCAAACTTATCAGGGTAGTATTATCAGCATGTAGCTTCCCTAAGATCACTCCACAGAGGGTCTCGATATTCGAAAGGATCTACACTGAAGCGTCGAAGCCCAAATCAATGTGTTTCCACAAAAGAAGATCGGTTGTTCGAGATGATGAACTCCCAGAAGTTACCATGAACATGGTCAATAAGGGAAAGTCTCTGATTGTTTCAAGTGGTTCTAGCCCCGACTTTTTTCTAGGAAGAAGAGTCAATTCAGGAATAGCCCAACTAATGTCTCGACTCTAGCTATAAGCTGTCAGACCTAAACAATCCGTAGTCACGATTAACATGGCTGATAAGGGAAAGTCGACTCGACCTTCTAGTTCAGACCCCCTCATATCGCATCGTCTAACTCAGCTACACGTAGGGACTACTAGACGTAGGGACTATCTGAGGATGAATAGATTATTATCCTCGGATGATGAAGCATCAGATGCCAACTCTGTAGTCGTTTCAGACGCTACCGTATCTAGTCCTGGACAATCCTGTGAGGCGTTTATGATCAATATCGAGGAAATAGCTAAAATGCTTGAGGATACTCTAGCTAAGTAGAAAGAAGCATTAAAAATTGAAATAGAAATGGCTATGAAGCAAATGAAGGAAGAGCATGACTAACAGATTCGGTCTCTGTCCAATCAACTTGGTGAATCCAACCATCGCAACATTGCTAACCAAGTAGGTAGCGATTCAAATGTGGATGAACACCTCGAAGAAGATAACCCTTCGGCTAGCCAAAACACTAGGGGTAGCTCCACTGAAGACAATAATGCTGGGGTGGTCCCACCGAAGATGACAATGCCGGGGGTGGCCGTGTTTTTCCTCTCAGAAATCATCCAAAGCATGATACAGATGAGGACGAAAAGATGAAAGACCTCGAGAGCAAAATTAATGCTTTGATGTCTGCTCGAGAGGTGAAGAAGACCGGTATTTCGTGTCCTTACCCGAGAGAGTGGGAGTCGATCCCGTACCTAGCGAAATTTAACCTGATCAACTTCACGTCGTTCAATGGGAAGGGCTCGCCTACTCAACATCTGTTCTACTTTAAGTCCCACTTAGGAGTGATCTCTGTCAATGAGCCTTTGATGGTCTGGTCATTCGTTAGCACCCTTCGCGGGCCTGGCTTCGATTGGTACCGTCGTCTCAAGCCTTGAAGCATCAACAGCTAGGAAGATATGGAAACATTATTCCTCGGCAATTTCTTTGATGATGATGCCGGGGTGTCAATCAAGACACTCTTCAATGAGAAGCAGAAAGATGAAGAAACGGTCGCCGATTTTGTCAAACGCTTCCGGAGCAAGACGATAAATTGTCGAGATCCGATCACGGAGGAATTCATCCTCCAAACCTACCACAACAACCTCTCTTTGGACGTGTTAGGAGTTATACGATTAAACCCGTCCAGGACTTAGAAAGACTTAAAGGTGCGCGGCGAACAAGCCGAATGCTTCTTCAGAAGGAAGAAGGCCGAAAGAAGCCAACAGTCAATGTATGTGGTTGCTGGTGATGACACAACAACAACCTCAAAAACAGCAAAGGACTCCAGATCCGAGACTCCAAAAAGAGTACTCTTTCAAGGAAGAGGAAGTTCCAAATATTTTCGAATACCTCTTGAATAACGGTGAGATCGAGCTACCACCTATTAAAGATCAGGAGGGAGCTAAAAGGATTACGGTCCCAAATTACTGTGCGTATCACATGAGGGTTCTCCATCCCACCGAGGTTTGTTTTGGTCTAAAGAACAAGATTCAAGCTTTAATCGACTCTGGCGCCATAACGCTGGAATAAGCCGAATGACGGCGTATGACTCCAAAGAGTACATGAGTATAAACTGCTTCTCAATCCTCCGATGAGTATAAGAGTTTAAATTGCTCCTCCCTGATACTCCAATAGGTATATGAGTCTAAACTATTTCCTATTTTTGACGGAAGTTCCTGAAAGAGTATCATATGTGATATTCTTAAGGATAACCCGCCAACCTCCAATAGGGTATACGAGGCTAAAACTGCTTCCCCTATTTTAACGGGAAGTTTTTGGAAGAATATCATATGTGATATTCTTAAGGATAACCCGACCATGTAACTCAATACAATGTACTCCTCATTGGACCCAGTTTCGCCAAAAGCTAGGGGTGGATATATGAGACGGGAAGTTCCCGGAAGAATATCGCATATAATATTCTTAGGGATAACCCAGTTATTATAAAATAACGAATAATAAACTCTCATTTGGACTGAATGTTTCCAAGGGTGAAACACATCCTATTTCCGGGATCAATTTCACCAACCCCCACTGTGATTTGCACTCCCACTTGGTCAAACCTTTAAACAGTTAGGACCATAACCAAAATCCCCTCTTGGTTCCTTCTATGAATGAGAGATCTACAAATTGAACGATCAAACCTTTAAATAGTTAGGGTCGTCTCAAATTCCCATATTGGTCAAACATTTAAATAGTTAGGACCACAACCAAAATCCCGTCTCGATTCCTTCCATGAGATCCACAAATTGAACGATCAAACATTTAAACAATTAGGATCGTCTCAAATTCCCATCTTGGTCAAACATTTAAACAGTTAGGACCACAACCAAAAGCCCCTCTCGATTCCTTCCATGAACGAGAGGTCCACAAATTGAACGATCAAACATTTAAACAGTTAGGATCGTCTTAAATTCCCATCTTGGTCAAACATTTAAACAGTTAGGACCATAACCAAAATCCTCTCTCAATTCCTTCTATGAATGAGAGACCCACAAATTGAACGATCAAACCTTTAAACAGTTAGGATTTTCTCCAACACTCACTCGGTCAAACCTTTAAACAGTTAGGGCCAAAATAGGAACTTTCTTTCGATAAACGAAAGGCTTCAACTCTTTCCACTTCAGTCAAACCTATAAAAATTAGGGCTGAAGTCGGAATTTTATTTTCAGATCAGGTAACCAATCCTATAAAAGTTAGGGTTATCTTAATCTATTCGATTCTCGGAGTGAAGATCCCACTCTTAGTTTCACCTTTCCGGATTCTCGAAGTGGAGATCCCACTTTGAGTTTCCTTTACAACTGGAGATAGAATATAAAATTCTTCCTCTTCAGCTTTGGGAGATAGAATATAAAATTCTTCCTCTCCCGCATTGGGTTTGTCTTTACCCCAAAAGAAGACCTGGAGATAGAACATAAAATTCTTCCTTTCCAGTATCGGGTTCGTCTTTGTCCTAAGAGAAGACACCACTTTTTTTTAACTCTCAAAATCTGTGTTTCACACGCATGGGGAATTTTATCCCGAATCCTAAGAAGGGATAAGTCAATGCCTAACATACGTTACCGGTTTAGTCTTTCACCGAGTGAAAAAGACACCAGAATCCAAGTTTGGGGAATTTTATCCTGAAGCCTAAGAAAGGATAAGTCAGTGCCTAACACGCGTTGCCGGGTAGTCTATTCCCATAAGAAAGATGAAGTCTACGTATTTAATATTGTAGTACTAAAAGAGTTAACTCTTTTAGCATAACGTTACATGCAGAACGGACTTAAACAATCTGCATGCTAGCCCGACTCAAACGGTAGTCGGTAAAGGCTCATCAAACCCGTTGATGGTTGAGGGTTTGCCAAAAATCCTATAAGTGTGAGAGTCATTGATGCACCAGCTTCATTAGTTGGTCTCGTGACTTGAGGATCCAACAACTTCAGGATAAAATCCATACATGCAGATGAATCAGTTTTAACAATAGGTCTTGCAGCCCCAACAGTTAGGACCGCCACGCTCTAATACCTTAAGAGCTTAAATTATGTAAACTCTAGCAAACGTACGAGTATAAACTATGTTAACACCGGTCAATGTGTTGCAACAATGGTTAACGCCGGTCAACGCGTTACAGTGAAGGTCGATGCCGGTCAACGCATCGATAATTTCATCAAAATAAGGCCAATGGGAAAAATCCAGGTCAAGGGATGATTTCAGGGAGTTCAATCGTGATTCAGATACCAACTCCCGACGAAGATAATCAGTTCAAAGTCAACTCAATGACACGAGCCAAAACCAACTCACCAATTTTGATTCGAGACTTCGACGACGGCCAGATGATAAACGCAGCGCTGGAAAAACTTTAGCTATTCATCAAAATATTGAATAGACTAAAAATTGAAGAAGTCAAAGATCGAAGCTGACTACAGGTCCTTCCACACTGACTGAAGGTTGGACCGATCACATCCAATGTATTTCAGGCCCTTCTATAAAAGAAACGAGACTGAAACACTTTGGAGGGGATATCTATAGGCGTCAAAAATTCCATACGGGCTCTCGCACACAGCTCAAAGCAGAGAGAAGATGATGAACGTCACTATCCGAGTCACAGAAGCTTAATTGACGTTGATGAGCGCATGAAGTAAGTCAACGAACCGTGTGAAGCAACGGAACTACAGAATAACGAAGATACGAACTGATCGGGAGTTACGCTTCGCTTATGAAAGACGAAGTGCCCCTCCTGTCCCATCTACTCCACATGTGATTCAACCATGGGAGCTTGTAGATCTCCTCGTTGGCTTTCCTTCGCGCTTTGAATAGCGCAATTCCGAGTTCGGATGACGAAGATACGACGGAAATGGACGGGACGCACAAAATAATGCCCCGGGCCTTAGCGGAGACACCGCACGTGTCTCGGCCAAGGCCGAGACACCCGAATTGTCTCGGCTAGGGCCGAGACACTGAGGGTGTCTGCAGGCCCAGAAAGGCTGTTTTGAGCTGTTTTGAGCCGTTTTCAACCGTTAACTGCCTGGATTTGTTTTAACTGATCTAATATTATCCAAAAACGTGATAAAGTGGTTATAATTGAGGATAAGATTGAATCGGTTGTTCTTATCCGAAAACAAAGGTTCCGAAGCCTATAAATACAGCCCTAGGGCCTTCATTTACACGGCTCTGGAATTCTCGAGCCTTAGCGAAGCCCTGCTGAATCAGAGACCGAGGAGCACGAATTTCAAAGAGGAGGAGGAGATCGGATCGAGTTGTTCGACATAAGGAAGAGGAGTTTGTCAGATCCATAGCCCGGTTCCTTCCCTTGAGATCGTACCTAGCTGCGATCTCGAGAAGAGTGGTTATCTCGATGTTGCCGAGATAAATGCTTCAGTTTCTTGATTCCTTCACGAAACAACAAAAAACTCCGGATTGATCTGATTGCTTGGTAGTCCACGGATATTAATGTCCCCGGCACAGGCAAAGATCTCACGCAAATAGCGGTAGATAAATGTTCGTTACGTTTGTTTGAGAAGAGTTGTAATTTTCTTTATTTTATTGTGTAGGGAGATCTTATAAAAAGATCAAACTTTTAAACTTATTGTAACGACTAAAGTTGTAATGAGTTGCACAATGAAAACATCAACTTTCCACCCAAACAAGGCTACGCCCTCTGCTAACACTAGATTACAAGAATATTGACTCTCACTCTCTTTTACATCTTTTCTCTGCTTTCTTCTTCTTCTTCTTGGTTTTTCCTCCAACAATAGAAGAATATATATAGGGAAATCAAAATCATATCTGTAGTCTAACTTCCTAATTAGAATAGGATTCAAACTTCTAATCATGATGAAACTCAAACTCCTAATCATGATAGAACCCAAACTCCTATCTAATTCTTATGAAGTTACACAAAGAATCAAAGACAAAATCCCAACATCAACTTGCCTCATATACCAAACTGCTATAATAAGAAGTGAGGTTATTTTTTATGTACAGTTC
Organism: Asparagus kiusianus; assembly: GCA_022839385.1. Classification (NCBI taxonomy): domain Eukaryota; kingdom Viridiplantae; phylum Streptophyta; class Magnoliopsida; order Asparagales; family Asparagaceae; genus Asparagus; species Asparagus kiusianus. Next base: position 275,583 of record BQKN01064936.1, on the reverse strand, counting down.
TAGATATAGCGTTATTAGTGTGATAGAACCACAACCAATAACGATTTTAATATTTTGTTAAAAAACTTCATATATCTTATCACTTAACTAAAAATATAGGTATTACACCATATACTAAACTACTGAAACACAAATTGAATTTAAAATTGTAGGATATTTTGAGTTTAACAATGATTTTAGAAGTAGTTGGATTGAGAATAAATGGGGGTTATAAGAGAGTTAATTTTCAGGAAGTGGTGGGCTTAAAAATAAAAAGGACTAAAATACTAAGATTATAAGCAAAAAGTCTTAATAAAACACTGAGTTTATAAGCAAAAAGTCTTTGAAGTGTGCGTACTTAGAAATAAAATTAGGGCAAAGCTTTGTGTTCTTAGGCTAAAAAACGTATTAGGACTTTGGAAGTGGGTGGGTTTAAAAAGTAATGTAAAACTTTGGGTTTATAAGCAAGAGTTACAACTTTGAAAGTGGGTGGGTCTAAAAATAGAGTTGGACGTAAAACTTTGGGTGTGTAGGAACAAAATCCCTATATACTATATTGGTTTTTGGTCTACAGCTTATAATCACTATGGATTCTCAAAAATTCTTTAGAAAGCGGGTGGATTTAAAAATAAATGTGGGTAAAATTTTTGGTTTATAAGACCAAAAAAAAAAAATCAGAAGTGAATGTGTTTAAAAGAAGACATGGCTAAGACTTTGAGTTTATATGCTAAACGCTATATATACTAAAGTTTGGGTATACATTTATTAGCATGTTTCATCAATTTTCAGTATATAGTATGTTGGCGCCTTTGGCTAAATCTGGAATAAAACAGATATAAAACAATGAAACTATTTGGAAGTTGAAGTGCTGTACTTTTAAACTTTTTTAAGTTAGCTGTCGTGCGTTTGTAAAACACTGTGTTTAAAGTAATATTTGGTCTACTCCGGTGCAAGGATCCCAAGGCCAAACTGCTTCTAGAAACAACAGTATAGTACAATGGTATGCACCAACCAAGTACTGTCAAGACCTCCTCGATCTATAAGGCAAAAGATCTCCTTAATCTGTTAAAACCTTTCGGTTCAGGCAAAGATCTCCTTGATCTATAAAACCTTTCGGTTCAGGTAAAAACCTTTTGGTTCAGACAAAGATCTTTCGATCTGTAAAACCTTTCGGTTCAATCAAAGATATTTCAATATGTAAAACCTTTCGGTTCAGGGCTATGTTCCTTCGGGCACAGACTAAAGCTTCCACGCTTTCAAACTCTGTAGCAGCACCACAACAACACAAAAAATACTTCAGAGTGTTCTTCGTATCTTTCTCATGTCATGTATCCAAGAACTCCCCAAGAGGCACTATTTATAGGACTCTAAGACCAGATCAAAGGTCACCAACATTCAATTTGACCATTACAAACATAATGACAATTATGAAAATTATATTTGTAACAACAAATAATTTAAATGTTGTAACTGCTGCATGCAGAAACGTCTAAACGTGATGGTCGCGTCCATCCTCGCGCGTTCGCGAGGGTCGTGTTCCCTCTTGCGATCGCAAGGGTTGCACCTTCACGCGAACGTGAGGCTCACCACCTGCGAATGCGAGGCTCACCCAAGCTGCAAACGCGAGACTCGCCCGCAGCCTGCGAGGCGGCCTACATGACGCCACCTAGCCCCGATGCCTCCGTGCGAAATGCAAAGTGCGCCTAACAAAGCGCCACTTAGTGTCTTAGCCTAATTAGCCTCGATCCCAGGCCCATTGGCACGCGGCCCACAGCCCACGGCCCACGACCCACTAGTACTTATGAGAGATTATTTAACAAAATAACTCTCGGCTAGCCGTTACGCAGGACATTTGAAATATCAAAACTTTAACTTTCCGCTATGCTACTAAGGATTTCTGAAAAATACCAGTAATTAATAAATACATAGTTTGAAAACTCATTTTTGGAAAGTGGTTTTGACCAAAAATATCCAACATAGTATAATATAACATAATGGTGGTTAAACTAGTGGTTTCTAGAAAATTACATATTATTATTATTGTTCACACTAGTATTTTTGCCCAGTCAAGCCCGGTCAGACCTATTTGAATCGATATAATCTTTATCCTACTTATAAAAATTTAAAGACGCAAACACAACCACAATAAACATATTGTTTAATCATTAATTTTTCAATAAACTTTATAGTATGTTAAACATGATTAGTTAGATAATTATAATATGAAAGAAAAAAAAGAGAAACATATACATAATAATTCAAATGAAATTAGCAGAGAAATACATTAAATAGATACCATTAAACATAGCTGGACATTACATGACAATCATATTTAATCATAACTTACAAAACATATACATTATTGTGCTAGTACAAGTCCGGTCATCTCTGATCTTATCGATACAAATAAAACCGAATTCAGATATTTGTCCTCGTGCGAGCCGGGCAATTTTTTTTGAAGAAAAAAGCAGAGTGAGATACCCTACTCCAGATGATATATATAGTGAGTAGTAAGATAAGTAACAAAAGTGGTGAGGAGCGGATCTTGTCGTCACCCACTCACATATAGCTGCCTCGTTTCAAAACTCCCGAGCTACAACCAGAAATTATTCACTGCACTTGCAGCTGCATCCTAAACAGTAACAAACAAAGCTAAGACATAAGAACAATGAAATACAACCGAAAACTAAAGTTTTTTTGTCACAAAAGAAGTAATATGGCTGAATTAATTGCCCGCCATGAAATTGTCTCCCACTGCATCTCCCGCTCCCCCTCTGACCAGATCCTTTAGTCCCAGATCGATAGCTGCCTTATGGAGTGTTGAGGCTTTTCTGCTGCTCGCTGTTCTTGTCCAGAATAATGTAAAGTGAGCAACATGAGAGGCAATAAGATGTGGATTCACTAGTTTGTCATTGAAAATCTGATTGTTACGACAAATCCAATTCCACCAACAGAAGCATGGAAGGAGAACCCTCCAAAGAATCCTAAGATCTAGGCTGATCAAAAAATTCCCCTTAACTGTTATTAAGGATTCCTCCTCCAGTGGCCAAGTGCCAATGTTTTCGTGTGTGTGTGGGTGTGGGGGGGGGGGGGGGGGGGG
>BQKN01064936.1:249485-272404 GCA_022839385.1 Asparagus kiusianus | reverse complement strand
CAGAATAGACCAAGCATCTCTAATGATAGAGCAATCGATAAAAAGGTGATCCTGAGTCTCTGTAACCTAATTACATAGAGGGCATCTAAGGTCACCTGTCCATTCTTTTTTGGCCAGGTTTTCTCTTATTTGGAGCCTCTGCTTGCTGAATATCCAGAAAAATACTTTAACTGTGGGCGGGATAGGAGATTTCCATATGAATTTGTAGAGATGGGAGAGAGTACCTCCGTTATTGAGGAGAGAATAGAAGGACTTAACAGAGAATATGCCTGATGAATTATGGGGCCACCATATACTATCTTGAGATGAGTTATCTGAAGGCTTTGCGCGCTCTATGAATAAGAGGAGCTCTACTATATCAGCTTTGTCCTCTGTTGTAATTGTTTGGGTGGAAAATTAATTTTGTTGATGAGTCCATTACAACTTCAAACACTACAATAAACTCAAGAAAATAGCCTTTTTATAAGACTTTTATTCAACAATTACAACTCTCTCTCAAACTACACGCAATAGATGTTTATCGCCTACTGCTTGTGCGGGATCGTTGCCAGGGTTTATCCGTGGACCGCCTATAGATCAGATCCAGTTGGCAGAGGAATTGATAGAGCTCCTACTTCACAAAGGAAGTATTCACTTGAAGCACTGAAATTGACCAAGCGAAATCAGTAGCTCTTCTCGAGATTAAGACCAATCCTAATCTCAAGGAACGAACGGGGGAAACGGGTTCAGATCTTTCGAAAGCCTTCATCTTTTTACTGAAGTTCGCCAGGATCTAACTCGCCTTTGCTGAAAATTCATGCTCCTTGACTCCTCAATCTAGCAGCACTTCGTCCTCTTGATAAAATTCCAGATCCGTAAAATGGAGGCCTTAGGTTCATATTTATAGGGCTTCGAATGCGGGTATTCGGATGATAATGAGCGATTTGGTCTTATCTTCAGTTAATAATGGCCCAACCATATTTGTAGATGATATCAAGTCAGTTGTGAACCCCTGGAACAGATAAGTCCTGCGAAAACCGCTTTAAAACCGTCGAAAACGCGTTTCGGGCTCTGAACTGCGTGACAGGCCCTGGTGACCCGCATGCACGCGGGTCACTCACGGGTGACCCACGCGAGCGCGGGTCACTTGTGAGTGATCCGTGTGAGCGCGGCTTCCAAGGCTTTTTCGCTTTCTTTTCTCTTTTCGGTGATTCCCGACTTTCCCGAACCTGTATCTTCCACCGTTCTGCGTATTTGGTCGACTCGTGGTTGACTGACGTACGTGAGCTGATTAATACGCACGAGTTGATTGACGGGCGCGTGTTGACCGACGCGCGCGAGTTGATTGACGCGCGCGTGTTGACCGACGCGCGCGAGCTGATTGACGTGCGCGTGTTGATCGACATGCGCATGTTGACCGACACGTGCGAGCTGATTGACGCGTGCATGTTGACCGATGCACACGAGCTGATTGACACGTGAGTGTTGATCAACGCGCGCGAACTGATTGACGCGCGCGTGTTGACCGACGTGCGCGAGCTGATTAACGCGGGCGTGTTGACCGACGTGCGCGAGCTGATTGACGTGGGCGTGTTGACCGACGCGCGTGAGCTGATTGACCCACGCGTGTTGACCGACGCACGCGAGCTGATTGACGCGCGCGTGTTGTCCAACGTGCGCGAGCTGATTGACACGTGCATGTTGACCGACGCGCGAGCTGATTGACGCGCGCGTGTTGACCGACGCGCGTGAATTGATTGACGTGTGTGTGTTGACCGATGCACGTGAGCTAATTGGGTGAACCTTCTTGACTCGTCCACTCTTTGCTTCGAGCTGCGTGTAGGCTTTCATAGGCAATTTTAGACGCCTACAGATACCCCCTCCAAAGTGTTTCAGCCTCATTATTTTATAGAGGAGTCTAAAATACTTTGGATATGATAGACTTCCACCTTCAATCGGTGTCAAAGGACCTACAACTAGCTTTAGTTCTTGACTTCTCCATATTTCATTCCACTAAGTATTTTGTCGAATAGCTAAAATTCTTCCGGTGCTGCATTTATCGTCTGACCGTTGTCGAAGTCTCAAATCGAAATTTATAAGTTGATCTTGGCTCGTGTCATTGAGTTGACTTTGAACTAATTATCTATGCCGCTAAGTGTCGTATCAATTGGCATTGACTCTCATCGCAACGCGTTGATCGGCATTGACCTAGGGCTACGCGTTGACCGGCGTTGACCTTAGGGTTTTGCGTTGACCTGAGGAGGACCAGTTTATACTCGTATACTCTTGGGAGTTTCGGGAATCAGTTTAATCTCGTGTACTCGTCGGAGGTTGCCGGGTTATCCTTAAGAATTATCACATGTAATATTCTCTAGGAACTTCCCGTCAAAAATGGGAAACAGTTTAGACTCGTATGCCCATCGGAGTATACATGGGTTTCGAATATCTCGAATGTGGGTGAAAATACCGCGAAACTACCCGAGAGTATGAAAGTGGGTCCCAGCTATCTCGAAAGTGGGTGAAAGCGGGTGAAAATACAATAAAAAACAACCGCCGAATCATGCCTGACCTGTGCGAACGCAGGTCAGATCGATCCGACCCGCGCAACGCGGGTCAAATCTATTCGACCCTCACGAGCGTGGGTCAGATTTATCCGACCCGCATGCTCGCGGGTCGGACGGCAATCCGACCCGCATAAGAGTGGGTCGGGGGCTGAGTTTGGGGACTTAAGTCCCTGTTCCTCTTTCTTCTTCATTTTTCTTTCAGTTCCAGGCTCTTTTCTTTAAATTTTTTCGGTTTTCTTCTTCCCTAAACTCTATCTTTTCAAGAGTTCTTCCACTTCAGGGATTCTTCTCATCTAAGAACTCTCAATCTCCTCAACTTTGCTAAGATAAAAACCTTTCAGAAGCTCTTGATTTTGGCCGACTTCTTCATCTCCTCACTAGCTAGGGTTCGGCAATTTGTTGATTTTAGGTCTGAGCATCGACGGGCTTCTCTTCCTCCTCGATTCTTCTTCTAATCTAGGTAAGCTTAAATGTCCTCACTTCAATTTGATTGAATCTTTGCGCTTTAAATTGATAGTTGAAACCCTAGTTCTTGAGTTTTAGGGAAAAACTGAAATTTTCATTGGTTTTGAGTGATGGCCGAATTTTTTTGGCTTTGGTTGTATGTATAACTTGATAATTGAAGCCCTAGCTCTCCGATCTTGGGGCAAAACTAAAATTTGGGTTTGGGGGTTGAATGATGGCCAAAAATTTTTCTTTTGTTGAGCTCTTCCAACCTGTACATGGCCGAACCCTCCTTTAGGTTGATGTTGATGAGAATCTATGCATGGCCAAATTCACTCTTGGTTGATGATTATGGATTTGAGTCTCGAACTTGTATATGGCTGAATGACTTGAATCCGAACTCGTATATGACCGAACTCTTGTATATGACTAAACTTGTATATGGCCGAATGACTTGAATCCGAGCTTGTATATGACCGAACTTTGCATATGACTGAACTTGTATATGATTGAACTCTTTAACTTGATTTGTCAAGCTTTGAGCTTTGTTAGCCTTGAAATTGATGAACTAAAGCTTGAATATGAATTGACGCTTGAATGAAACTTAATTTTGAAATCCTGTCAACATTGAACTCTTGGGATGTTTGGTTGTGTACGTGACTTGATATCACTTAATTCTTGCTTATACTCATGTATGTATGTATGATTCTGAAACTCAAGTTAATATCCATGCTCTAATTTCAGATGATTCTGTGAGCTTGCGAATCAGCATGTTGACGTGGTCGAGACCCTATGTTTGACTTTGCGACCCTCAACTTGATTTTCCCTTTGAATTTTCATGCTCGATTATGGATGTGAGCTATGTATGAGGCGCTTAGTTTGCTTGACTTGCATATTTGATTTTACTCTCACTTTAGCTTGAATTGAGAATGTCGTATAGGTTTAATTGGACTTTTAACTGAAAAATTCCATTTTGTAGAATTCCAGTCAAAGATTCACAATTTCCCTTTTAATCTTTCGATTTATGTATCTCGACTCTTGATCTGACTGAGCTGTTGATCTTTATTATAGATTAGCCATGTCGACGAGGAGATCACGCTTCCCGAAGAGCCGCTCAGCTACTCAGTCGCCTGAGAGGGAGCCTCTGTCTTTCATCGGTAAGCCCTTATAACTTCTTGTTCATGAATTCAATATTTATCATATCATATTGCATATTGTATCCCCCACTTTGTTCTCCTTGGTGAGGCAATTGTGAAGAGCTGATATCCTCCTTTATGGGGGTGGACGCTTTTGTATTACATCCCCACTTTGTTCTCCTTGGTGAGGCAATTGGGAAGAGTTGATATCCACCTTTGTGAGGGTTGATGCTTATCGGATACGTTTTTCTTGGTCAAAACGTGTTTTAATCAATTTTAGGACGATTTCCTACTGTGTTATACCGCAGAGGATGGTTGGATTGTTGCGTTATTCATGCGACAATGTATACCGTGCTTCGCATGTATAATGCAGCTTAAATCGTCTCGCCTAACTATCAAACACTTTTAACCATTTCTCTTTTATAGATATATATGTATATCCCCGCTTTGTCCTCCTTGGTAAGGCAATTGGGAAGAGCTGATATCCTCCTTTGTGGGGGTTGATGCTTATCAGATACGTTTTGCTTGGTCAAAATGCATCTTAAGGCGATATAGGGCGATTCTTTGCCGTATTACATTCCGTAAGATGGGGTACATCACCATGCTATTCGTGCGACAGTGTACGTTGTCTTGTGTGTTCGTGATACAGTTAAAATCGTCTCGCCAATTACAAGGTAGTGACTCTATCTCACGGATTACTGAAAAGAGTTCAACTCCCTGTGTTGCTTTGATATTTCTTCATAAAAGCATTCAATAAATATGCATTCTTCATTTTAGTTGAATACCCGACGACACCGTTTTTTCAATTTGAGATAGATGGCCATAGGAGTAGATATTATACCGCTATTGATAATCCAACGTCGATTCCACCCACTTCTCAGTTTGCTTTGGACCTCCCGCATGATCTCTCTAAGTTGGTATGGGAAGGGGGTCGCCACATCACGCGCCAACTAATTCCAGACGCGCCGTTCGCGGAAGATACGGATCCTGCTCATCCTTTAAGGAAGACACATTATATGTTCGGCAATTCCATGACAGATCCAACCGTTATATCCCTCGTAGATGAGCGGTGGTTACACAGTGATGGTACAACTTGCTTATACCTTCCTCCGTTCCCTCGTCATCGTTCGCTAACAGAATTGCGGGGGCAAGCGGTGACGCGTCAGATGTCATGGACTCTGACAGAAGAGCACACCAACATTCCTTACGGATATGTCACTAGTCATTCACTCCCTGGTTCCAGTGGTAGAAAACACATCATGGGATTACACCCCGGTGTGATAGGATTGGAGGACCCGCCTAAAGGGGAGCTACCTATAGTGGCTCGCATAGTGAAGAATCATCTCACCAAGCTAGGGTAGGAGCTACCTATCAAAAATTATAGGTGCCATGGTTGGTCTCATTCTTCAGATAAATCGTGGTGGGGCAGGATGACAGGTTATGTCCTCCACCGGTGGGGTGCTGAATTGAAGCCGATAAGATTATATGAAGCTATTTGTGCTACCCAATACGGATTACCGGTGAACGATCTCCGCTTCATAGGATTAATAGAGCTGTACAATCCAGATACCAACATATTTCTTACCCGGAACGGAGAATTAGGACTACCCTTCCATGAGATGCACAAAGTCTCCGGACTGCAAATAGGAGATATGTCGTATCAGGAGTTTTCCCTCCAACCGGGAGCTACATCAATTGAAAATCCACAAACCCGATCGATACGACACGTTATGGGAACTCACGTATCATTATCAGATAGCCTTAGCCGGAACTAACCCGATTGCGAGGAAGAAGTCCCCTCAAATAAGCCTGAAAATAGTTCTCTGGCTATTTATTTAAGAACTTGGAAACTTCCTTACACCTATCTAATGGGGGTGGCTGGTTCTTCATCACCCTGATCTGATGTCACCCCCAGTGATGCAGATTTATCTATTCCTTTGCTATGTCTACTCGAGAAGTGTAAGTGGAAAGCTAAGGACCTCTCGGATGTTAGGAAGAGTTTGCACATGCACAAGGGTTGGGTGATCAATCCATGTTTTCCTTGATTTGCCAGTAAATATGGTGGGTTGCTTGCCGATATATAAGTGCCCAGAACAGATCAGACTTCTCTTAATGTTGGCTGTTTCAGATAGCTCATGAACATAAGGCCCGGCCATCTCCTTTTCCGAGTAAAGGAACACTGCTATTTAGAGCCTTATCTACCCTGTCGGTTCGCCCGTCAATTTAGATACGACCAGTTATACATCGGGAATTCGAACCAATGGTTTTATACTCGCGGTGGACTAGTGGACGGCGCCCGAGCTTGGCTATAAAATGTAACAGATGTTGTCCTTCTTGTTTTGATGATGTTTAACAAACAATTTACTTCTAATGTTGTTTGTCTAGTGTTTGTGTTTTCATATTTATTCTAGGCAAACAACGTGTTGGAGGATGGATGGATTGAGCCTACATGATCACATCAAATGCAGGTTGGTGGAATAGTGGAGTGAAGCCATATAATTCAAGTTAAAGATCAAGTTCAAGCTTCATCCGCAATGTGTACCAAGTTGAGCTACAATGAAGATCAAGATCATTGCTTGGGTAACTTTAGTTTAGGTTTTATATTATGTGTGTTATATACTCTAAGCTCAATATCTATACACACACATTTATTGGTTTCTTCGTATATATATATAGTTATATATATACATAAGTTTTGTTTTCTATGTATATATATAGTTATATATATACATGCTTGGTTTTGAGTTTTCATGTTTATAATATGAAATCACATATTTCATATTTACTATTGTGTTTTTGAAAACATTGCATAGAATATGCAATTTTATGAAAATTCTGTATTCTTAGTTTTTGGACTTAACAATAATCATATACATATTTTATTATGTCTACAAAATCATTGTGCAAAGTTTCAAAACATGGTTTAGCCTAAATGTCAAAATTCATGTGTTTATATTTTTATGTTTTGGACTATTTTGTAAAATGATAATATTTTTCATTTGGGAAGTCCTTTTTGGAAACCAGTCGTTGTAGCATGTTTATTATCATGTCTATAATCATTCCCTAAAGTTTTACATTTTTTAGAATTTATTTGATATTTTTAAACAGTGTTTTAAAATCAGCAAATCAGATTTTCATGTATCAGTTCTCGGTCGACCGCACCGGTCGACCGCCCCTATGTTCTTTCGTCAGTGGGCAGCAGAGAGTTTGTCGATCGACCGTCGCGGTCGACCGAGAGCTCGAAATTTCCATCGGTCGACCGCACCGGTCGACTGAAGAAGTCTCTGCACGTTTTCTTCGTTTGGAACCTGGATCGCGGTCGACCGTGAGAATTTTCGGTTGACCGCCAATGTGACCGTTGGTTCCCTAACGGTTATTTTCTGAGCTGATTTTTCTGAGGCTTTTTTGGACTTTTTCTTAGGGGTTTTGGCTGAGCTTTTGAGTGGGTATAAATACCCTATTGCTGCTCTCCTTCTAGTTAGAAAAAGAGAATGTTTTTTAAATAGTTTAACAAGGGTTTAAACTTGTTTAGTGTTTGTTTAAGTTTGTTTTAAGAAGCTGTTAAGCATTTGAGTGTTTTGGTTTTGTGAATCAATTCCACAAGAGCTTGAGGAGATTATCTATTGAAGTTTGAGCTTCCAACTATCCTCCCTCCATCTCTTGTTATCAATTGAGAAGTTTTCTAAACTCAAACTCTAGCTTTACATTTATATACTTGTTTGATTATCATTGTTCTTAAGCTAGATTTTATATTTTAGTTTAGTTGATTTGATTTTATTTACTCATTGTTACACACACCCACTTGAGCTTATTGTATTTGCATTCATAATATATTTGGGGTTGTGAGGGTTGTAATTTTGAGTGTGAGCTTTCATTGTGTTCTCATCCCTAGTAGAGAACAAACAATTATTATATTGAGCCTAATTGTGAGATTCACTTTGTAATACACTTGTACACCGAGTGAGGAGTGTGTGGTGAGAGTCGGGGATCATTCCAAGAGGAGTGGCGTCGGTTGACGAACCTAGTGAGAGGTTGTAACCGAGCACTTAAGGGAGACACGGCTAGGTCCAACACTTGTGTGGGTGTAGAGTGTGATTGCATAGTGTTTGTTGTGTGAGAGTTTTTGGTGAACTTGTAAACCGAGTGTGTAGAAGTTCCGGCTTCCAAACCGGGTTGTGATAGTGGAGTATCTCCTCGAGGTGAGGAGCGGGGACGTAGGTCGTGGGGACCGAACCTCGTAAACATATCCTTTGTTTGTGATTGCATTGGCGCACTTGTTTTCATGTTCATATCTTACATCGCCATTGTGTATTGCTTATTGATCATTTTGCCCTATCACATTTGTAGTTATATTGTTTACCCCTTGTGTTAGTTTTATATCCTTACATATATCATATAGCATATCTCATTGCTAGGATATATCCCTTAGTTCATATTGCTTATCCTAGCTCATATATCTTGTTGTATTTCATACTTGCTAGGATAACTTGTTAATTAGTTTTAATTGGCATTTAAATCAGATTAGATTAGCATAAGACCCTAATCACCCCCCCTCAAGGGTCTAACAACAGACTGTACTGGTGCTAAGTTCAGTCTTCCGAATACTGATCGCTACTTAGAGCTCACATATTTATGTTGCAAATGGATTATGGCAGCTAACGAGTCCGTCCCTTTAAGGCCAATTAAAGAGTTGATGGTTGAAGCTGCGTCACGTATTGCTGAGAGGATGGCTTGAGAAAATCAGCGGGAACGAAGGAAACGTGACAATAAGCTCGCTAGTCCCTCAGGCAAAGGCAAGAAGAAAATAGAGGAAGTGGAAGAGGAATCGTTTGCTTCTAACAAGGAGACTTCCGAAGATGATGAAGTCAGTGCTGGTGGTGCTACGGAGGTCAACAGTGACTTCAAGGAAGACGCTGCAGGTTTGTCTGAGTCTTTTTATAAAGAGCTATGGGATCCATCGATCGCTGATCGAGCTCATCGACTTAAAGCTCAAAAGAAGTGGAGAATTTTGTCCACTTATAATAGAATGATAGTTGAACTTTCAGATGTAGATTCCGAGGGAGAAGAGGAGAGAAGTAGCTTTGTCACTCTTGCTCGAACTCGGGTCACAACTCAAGCTAGATCGCAAGTAGAGTCACGTGTTGCATCAACACAGGACAGACCTGTGGATCTTAAAGAGGCCCGACCTATGAAACGACTGAAGTTGACCATCAAGCGACATGCGAAACCTTAGGCTTCTCAAACGGAGGTGGCCGACGATGTGTCCATTTGTGGGGAAGGTAACGTTTCGACTCTTGTCATCTTTTCAGTCTTTTCGTCTACCAAGCTTTAGACTTAGCAAATTTTATATCCTAGGGGGTCGTGAAGAAGATGCAATGATGTACAACCCTCCTTCTCCCGACTTAGACTTTTTTGGAGGATCCAGCTTCGTGCCAAAAGCAGATGAGGTTGTGGCCAAGGGTCCGACGGGTGCTGAAATAGATGTGGCTCTTGAGACCGGTGAAGGTGTCGTTGTAGAATCTGGTTTGTTTACAATGATCGCTAGCCTAGGTACATCTATTATTGTTAGTATACCTTTCAAGTGGTAATGTCGAGCATTAAACAACTCAGAGTTCATCCTCCTCTAATTGCTTATATGCTTCTAGCTCTTTTAGAAAAATTACAAGAGGCCATTGCTGACGTCGGGATGGCAGAGCCTACCGTTACTACTGGAGGTAACTTTAATTCTCATTCATCATCAATTTCCAACTTCTCATCTTATGTCTTAACACTTAGACCTTTCTACAGATGTTTCAATGGAAGACCCAAGTGATAAAGAAGCTTTTCACAATGCAGCCGACGCACCTCCATCTGATCCCATACAAGACTCTTCGGGATCTGGAGATAGGCTGTTCGACGATATGTTGTCAGAACAAACTCGTCGTGAGGCTATCGAACCGGTCATCGAAGCTGTTGAACCGGTCATCGAGGCTGTTGAACCGGTCATCGAGGCTGTTGAACCGATCATCGAGGCTGGTTCCTCTATAGGTATGAATTTTGTCCCTTTATGAAAGTTACTCCCTTATCAGTCTTACTTAACCATAGGGGAGTCATGCTTGTAGGACCAGTCATTGAGACTGATACAGCTACTATTGTTAGGCTATATGATGATCTTGAGGGTATTGATTTCTTGCTGTTGGCAAGAACTATCATAGAAACATATCGTCAGTCGCTCCAACTCAGCTCACAATCCCGACAACCGAAATGACTGTTGCAGCTGCGGGGATCAGTTCGGTTGAGCAAGCCGCGAGACCAACTAACGAGGTTAATACATCTACGGCTGCGACATCGATGACAATCCTAACAGTTCGTAAGGCCATGCAGGCGGAATCGGGTACAGGGTATCAACTTGAGGGAACATCACTTAATATTGGTAAATTTTTACGCCGATATTGATTTAGAAAATTGGCTAAGATTTTGAAGATATTTATATCTTCTGTTTCTTGTAGGACCATCTACTCGGCTTAATGACATGGTCAGGGCTCTGGTATTTGATGATGACCCGGATCAAACTTTGCTTTGCATTGAAGTCAGCTCTCTCTTCTTCTTCGTGAACACGATGATTGATAAGCTTCTTATCAAGGGACTTTCCTTCCATCAATTTAGACCAGCGTTGGCCACCAAAATAAATGCTATAGAGAAAGCGGTGTCTCTGGATCTGGCGCAAGCTATTGCTGATGATTTGGACCGGCTGGAGCGCGGATTCTAACGGTTACAAGAGTTGAAAACTACAGATACTTCATCATACATAGCCGCTCAAATAGAATCTCGTCTATAGGCATGGCGTGATACTCGAGCCTCGGCTGGACTCGAAATTCAAGCACAACGAAATCGGGTGGATCAAATGAAAGCCGCCCTTGCTGAGAAACAAATAGCTTTGTGTGAACTTAAATCCTCCATTACGTCGAGCGAGGCCAGGATAGAGCGGCTTAAGGTGAAGCTCAAAACAGAAGAGGATGCCCTGGTTATCTCGGAGATAGCGAAGGTCGACCTAGAGTGTTCGCAGGTTGTGATCTCCGGGAAGTTGGAACTCTCAGAACAGAAGCTAGCCAAGATGGATGAAGAGGCCGCGAAAACATTATCCATTACGGAAGAATCCTTCAAGGCTGAACTGCAGTGTAAGATTGAGCGAGCTTATGTAGAGGAATTAACTAAACTTGAACAGCAAGTGCGTAGTCACAAACTTCATGTAGATTGATTGTAACTCTTGTACCTGCAAACTCAATTTTCATTAATAGAAGATATTTCCTTTTCATTCATTATGTCTCTTTTATTATGATATTTCATTCTATTTGGAATAATCAATCGCAAAATTTATAGGATTTTTGGCAAATCCTTAGTCATAAACGGATTTGGTATGCCTTTACCGACTACAGTTTGAATCGGGTTAGCATGCGGATTGTCTAAATCTGTTCTGCATGTAACGTTGTGCTAAAGAATGAATTCTCTTAGGCTTGATACTATGATATTGAATACATAGACTTTGTCTTTGTCACGGGAATAGACTACCCGGTAACGTGTGTTAGGCGCTGACTCATCCTTACTTAGGATTCAGGATAAAAGTCCCCAGAATTAGATTCTTGTGTCTTTTTCAATAGGTAAAAGACTAAACCGGTAATGCGTGTTAGGCGTTGACTTATCCCTACTTAGACTTTGGGATAAAATTCCCCAGACTTGGATTTCTGGTGTCTTTTTCACTCGGTGAAAGACTAAACCGGCGACGTGTGTTAGACGTAGACTTAAGATTTTTGGCAAACCCCCAGCCTTCAATAGATTTGATGTGTATTTACCGATTACCGTTTGAATCGGGCTGGCATGTGAATTATTAAAACCCGTTTTACATGTAACATTGTGCTAAGATAATTAATTCACTTAGACTTTATGCTATGATATTGAATACATAGACTTCACCATTTCTTACGGGAATATAGTACCCCGTAACGCGTGTTAGGCGCTGACTCATCCTTACTTAGGATTCAGGATAAAAGTCCCCAGAATTAGATTCTGGTGTCTTTTTCAATCGGTGAAAGACTAAACCGGCAATGCGTGTTAGGCGTTGACTTATCCCTACTTAGGGGTCGAGATAAAGTCCCTCGTGCATGAAGTGCACGGATTTGGAGCTGAGAATTGTGTCTTTTCTAAGGGTAAAGACAAACCCGGACCGGGAGAGGAAGAATTTTATATTCTTTCTCCCAAAACTGAAGAGGAAGAATTTTATATTCTATCTCCATGTCTTCTTTTAGGGTAAAGACGGGTCCCCAGTGGAAGAGGAAGAATTTTATATTCTATCTCCCAAAACTAAAGAGGAATAATTTTATTTTCTGTCTTTAGTTGCAGAGAAAACTCACGGTGGGATCTCCACCCTAAGAATCCGAAAAGGTGAAACTAAGAGTGGGATCTTCATTTATAGGATTGGTTGCTTAAATTGAAAAGAGCTCTTTATTTATCAAAGTGAAATTCGGACTTCGGCCCTAACTTTTATAGGTTTGGCCGAGTGGGCTGGAGGCAATCCTAACTTTTATAGATTTGATTACTCGAATTGAAAGTGGACCTCTCGTTCATGGAAGGAATCGAGAGGGGATTCTGGCTTTAGCCCTAACTTTTATAGGTTTAACCAAGAAAGCAGTGGGAGTGGAATATAGATAGTAGTGAAAATGCCGACTTGTACTAGCCACTCGGTGGAAGATTTCGATGTTAAGTGATCAGGACTTAACACGCAAAGTTTGAAATTGCCAAAGGTTAGCGGATAGAGTGTCATGTTAGTGTTTTAACAACGCGAGTGTTAAGTGCACAAACACGGCGAAAGTTTGAACGGATTTTAACCGATAGGAATTTTGATGGACCCACCGTCAATTGATTTGATTAGTGAGGGACTTTGTGGTGGAAGATTATGAATTGTCAAACACTAGCGGAGGTTTTGTGAGGGAAGATTGATTTATCAAAGTGATCAAATCTCGTCTCAATAAAACTTATTCATGAAAGTTGGTGAACTTAATCTCGAAAATGAGATACATTTCATTATTGAGGACATTCAGAGTCCAAATGAGGATTTTTTATTTATCCCTTTTCGCAATAATCGGGTTATCCCTAAGAGTACCACACATGGTATTCTTCCGGAAACTTCCCGTTATATGGGTTATCCCGAATGTACTAAGGGTAGTACTTTTTCAAGAACTTCCCGTTTATCGGCATCATGAGCTGGGCACCTTCCTTTGTAATAAGGCGATATGCACCATTCGAATAGACTATCTCTACCATAAACGGTCCCTGCCATTTGGGTTCGAATTTGTCTTTCTTCTTAGAATTAAGGATCATTGGCCGTCGGACGGCTAATACCAAGTCTCCTTCTTTAAAACTCCGTTGTCGAACTTTTTTGTCAAAAGCTCGGGAAATTCTGGTTTGGTAGAACTCAATGTGCTAATGAGCTTCTAAGCGCTTTTTGTCGAGCATCTCGAGTTCTTCGAGACGTTTCTGATGCTGTTCTTCAGTTGTCAACTCTGTTGCAAGAGCGATCCGAAGAGATGGAATTTAGATTTCCAACGGAAGAACGCCTTCACACCCGTATACCAGAGAATATAGGGTCTCTCCTGTCGGCGTGCGGACCATGGTATGATAGGCCCATAAGGATTCGCCAAGCTTATCATTCCAATCTCGTTTATTAGTCTTCACGAGTTTTGATAAAAGCTTTATGATAGTCTTGTTAAAGGCCTCAGCTAATCTGTTAGCTATGGGATTGTAAGTTGTCGACGAGACGTCTTGAATTTGAACCTCTCGCAGAACTTGATGAAGACGTTACTGACAAACAGGGGCCTGTTGTCATGTATGATTCGCCTTGGGACACCATATCGGTAGATAATATGGTGTTTTATGAACGCAATCACATTGCTCATCTTTACTTCTTTGAGCAGAATCTCTTCAGCCCATTTGGAGAAGTAATCTGTAATTGCTAGGATGAACCGGTCGCCTTTGATGGATGGGGGAAAAAATAGGACCTACAACGTTCATTCCCTAAGTTTTGAAAGGCCATGACGTAGCTGAAGGGTGCAGATGCTCTGGAGGTTGGTGCATATAATTCGCGTGTATTTGACACGCATGACACTTCCGAGCGTACGCAACTGCGTCGTTAATCATGGTGGGCCAGAAATGTCACATTCTTCTGATGCTATCATAAAGTTTGGGACCGGGTTGGTACGCACTGCAAACTCCTTCGTGCGTTTCCCTAAGGACTTCTTCAGCTTCTTTAGTCGATAGGCAACGTAGTGTAAGCCATCGTACCCCGATGATATAGCGTTCGACTCTCTGTGTTATAGTAGATTCTCGGTGCTCTCCATCGGATTGAGTCCCTTTTCTTCACATCTTCCGGTAAAATTCCATGCAAGACGTAATCGATGATAGGGAAACGGCAATCTCGGGGCTCAAATTCAACTTGGGTTGAATGCACTTCTTTGGGATTCTCCTCTCCATTGTTTATATCATAGATTAGTACGAAGAGCTGGTGAGTTCTTACTGTAACAAACTGCTCCGTTTTGGGAGGTTGTACCAGGGACACTGCCAATGTTGCCAGCGCATCTGCATATGCGTTTTGTAGACGTGGGATGTATTCGATGAGGAATCCTTCAAATGATTCTGCTATCTCAATAGCCACTTTATGGTATGGTATCAAATCCTGATTTCTGACCTCATACTCTCCTTGAATTTGTTTAACTACCAGTTGAGAATCACCGAAAGCTTTGAGATACTCGACCCCTAACTCTTTAGCAAAACTGAGCCCAATAAGCAACGCATTGTATTCGGCTACGTTGTTTGAGAACGGCTCGGTCAGTGAGTAAGCTCGAGGCATTACATGTTTCCCTAGGGAAACTAGGACAACTCCGACCCCGAAGGAGACCTTAGAACATCCGGGAGTACTTGCTACATTAGCTGCTCTCGAAGCGCCATCGAAGTACAAATGCCACACTTGTTGATGGGAAGTTTTGATGACTTTGTGGGTTTCATCTGGTAGATCATCGTAAACTTGGGCGGTTTTCGCGGTTGGATTAGCTGCCAGGAGATCACAAATAGCCTGTTCTTTGACCGACTTCTATTGTTTAAAGTGAAGGTCATATTGGGACAGGAGCAATGCCCATTTTGTTAACCACCAATTCATTAAAGCCGGCTGCGTCTTGAACACTCAGACTGGGTTAACCTTGGAGATGACATAAATAGTCTATCTAACCAAGTAATGCCGTATCTTTTGAATTACAAACACCAAGGCGAGACACTCCCTCTTAATCTTTGGATACCGAGATTCGGTACCTACAAGGGTCCAACTTAAGTAATATACGGCATGTTCATGACCGTTGTCATCGTCTTGTGCAAGTAGTGCACTTAATGAGTGGCTCGTCGCCTTGACATAAATCAAGAACGGTTTGTCCGTTTGCCCGACTTCGGTGCAACGAGCACTGGAGGTTTCGAGAGATATTCTTTGATATCTTCGAACGCTTTTTGATAAGCATCATCCCATATGAATGATACGCCCTTCTTTGTGAGTCTGGAGAATGGTTGACACTTTCCTGAAAGGTTCGAAATGAACCGACGGATATACGCAATCGTCCTTGTAACCCTCTGAGTTCTTTAAGGTTTCTCGGGGGTTTCAATTCATTAATTGCTTTCACCTTATCGGGGTCAATGTGGATACCCTTAGTGGTGACGACAAATCCCAAGAATTTGTCGTTGGACATTCCTAGGAAAGATACCAAATTATCACGTTTTGGTAGGATTCATCTTCAATTGATGAGTCCGCATCAGGTCAAACATCGTCAAGTCTTTGATGTGATCATTTTTTTCATGGCTTTTTACGACTAGATCATCCACGTAGCATTCGACAGTCTTCCGTAGATGCTCCTAAAAAATCTTTGACATGACCCTCTGATATGTGGCACCTGCATTCTTTAGGCCAAAGGGCATAACCGTGTAGCAGAAAATAGCAATGAGTGTTCTGAACACGGTATGCTTTTCATCATCTGAATGCATCTTTATTTGATTATAACCAGAAAATCCATCCATGAAAGATATTCTCTCGAAGCCGCACGTGTTGTCAATGATAATGTCTGTGATGGGAAGAGGAAAATCGTCTTTCGGACATGCGGTGTTCAGATCTCTAAAGTCGATTCAAATCCTGATCTTCCCGTTCTTTTGGAGGACCGGGACAATGTTGGCAAGCTATTCAGGGTGTTGCTCTTCCCTGATGAAACCCGAGTCAATAAGCTTTTTAACTTCGGATTCGATTGCCTCCATAATTTGCAGACAAAACCTTCTTTGCTGTTTTTTGACAGGTTTAAAATATGGCTTAATGTTGAGGCGGTGCATTGCTATATTTGGATCGAGCCCTAGCATGTCCTTGTATTTCCAAGCAAAAACATCAATGTACTCCCTGATGAGAGCAATTAGCTCTTCTTTCTCATTTAGCGGGAGGCTATCGCTAATGAATATCGGTTTTGGATTATCCTCATTGCCCATATTCACCTGGATTACTTGATCCTCGGTAGGGGGTTCCCTTTGTTCAAACCTATTACCGTACTGCATATTCAGATGATGACCCCAAGGGTCTTTCCAGGTTGGTATTTGATCGTCCTCCTCAATTGTGACGGGGTCGATCAAAGTCATATTTGACATTAGTTCCTTGAACATTTCTCCAAGACTAGTGTCAGAGTCCTAGGCTGAAGAATCGGAGGAATATCCGTCTTCCCCTTTGTTAGCTATCTGATCTATGGCTTGCCAGCAGCATTCGTCATCGGACGAAGAGACATAGCCTAAACCTCTTCTATAACTATAATAATGATCGGTCTTTCCTTTTGGTACATAGACCATACGAGGCGGGACTCGCGGACCTCGACCAAAACAACGACCCTCTCCGAGTACGAAGTCATATCCGTATCTCTCCATGAGATTACATGCTTTTCTGTCATATTTGAATAAATGAGGAGTAGGTTTATCATCATCTTCATCTTGTTCCAAGAAGTGGTCTGGTATCGAAAATTACTTTCCTTTACCATAGACGACTTCCTTTCCACCCCCTATCTTTGCGGGGATGACAAGTGTCATTCCGAACGAATCCTGCACCTGCTTTTTTATCATGCCAAATGATTGAAGTGGCATATACAAGTCAGGGTTATCATATAACCCCTTTATGATATTATCAAGACACAACGAGTACTCTAAATCATCATTTATTACTACTTCTTCAGCAAGTTTCCAATTACAACTATTATCCAATGACTCTCCATCTCAAGATCAATTACAATGCGTACAATGTCATTAAGTACAAAACCACCATCGTAATCAAGCCCAGCTTCGGTATTAGCTTCTTTTCCACTGTCCGTGCCTTAGGCCGATGGTTCAGTATCAGATTCAACACCGTAGAGAAGGAAGTCAGTAAAATAATTTTCTAACCCCTTAAATGGTTGCTTATCCGCGACCACCGTCTTGACCTTGTTGTTAGTGTCCACATATTTAAGACACTGATGGAGGGTAGAATGGACTATAACATTACCGTGGATCCATAGTCGACCCAACAATAAGTTATAAGAAGTCTCCGTATCGATCATATAACATGTGACTTCTGACTTCAAATCTCCAATCTGGCATTTTATTCGGATTTTACCCAACGGTCTGGACCTACTGGTGTTGAATCCGTGATTGTAATGCCCGTGGAGGCTAGCATACAGGCAGGTATTCTGAGATTATACATCAATCGGAGTGGCATGATGCTAACAGCAGAACCCGGATCGACTTGGATCCGGTTGACAACGCTAGAGCCAATGTTCCCGGTGAAATACAAGGGCCGGTCATGTTTTGAATTCTTTGTCTGCATGTCCTCCTTAGTGAAAGAAATGCAGGGAAAGTGGTGTGCCGGGAGGTTGCAATGTTGGACTGATGGCTCTGGTTCTTCAGGGGATGGCTTGATCTGAGTCAGGAAAACGTCAGATTTTTCCAAGGCTTCTTGCAATGCCTCCCTCGTGTCTTTTGAGAGACATAACAACTCATATAGCGTTATTTTAGCCGGTATATTAGCTAATTGCATCATAATGTCGAAGCGGTGCAGAGTATTCGAGCTCCCTGGTTTGTCTCTCCCAATCGGTTGATTGAATCGAGACTTCTTTGGGTTCTGAATCACTTGGTACAAAGGCTCTTTCTCCTTTAGCTTTTGCCGAGTCTTTTCAACAGGTGCCGGAGGAGTTTTGACCACGCCTATTTCTGCAAATGTCTTGGAGGGGATGGTTTTGGTTACCCCCTGCTTAGCTAACTGTTCGGAGGCATCTGGGTATTTGAAGTGGTATTCGTTCCCACTCCTGGTAGCAAAGACCTCTTGTTCATCTTCAGAGAGTGGGAAAGCAGGGATACTTTCGTCATGTCCTTCTGAAACGGCTGCGACTCCGTAACAAGATTTTCCTTTCCTCTTCGATTTCTTTTTGGATGACGATCCGACCTATTGTTCATCTTCAATTAGATCGGGGTGAACCTAGAGAATCTCGCCATTTGGGGCTGTATGTGGCACAAGTCCTTTCTGGTGTTGTTTGTGAGGATCGTCATTGATGGTCTTCACCGCTACATTTATCACGGGTTCTAGCTGAAACCAATTCAAAGGAACAGATCCGAAGCTAATTGACACTGCATTCGCACCCACCTTCTTCTCCTTAGATTGTTTCATAGTAATGACTCCGACATCGATCAAAGCTTGGATTTTGTCTTTGAGGGCGTAGCATGCCTTGGTAGGATGGTGAACCACTCTATGGAACGCGCAGTATTTCGGATCATTAACCATTTTAGCATCCTCTTGATCTTGGATCGGAGGCAACTTAATCTTGTTATTCTCTATGAGGTATTTGAAAATACTGGGAACTTCGTCTTCTTTGAAAGAGTAAACCTTCAGGAATTTTGGTTCCGAAGCCTTCTGTTTCTGAGGTTGTCGTTGCCATTGCGATTGTTAAGATGCCTTTTGTTACTGTTGTCATTGCGGTTGCGATTGCGGTTGTGCTTGCAGCTCGAACGTTTGGTTCGCATCCACTGCGTTCGCTTGTGCCTTTCCTTTACCCCAGGGGACAAAATTCTACTGTGGGGTATTAGTCGCCGTCTGACCCCTTTCGGCCTTCTTGTTTTTAAAGAATCGTTCGGCTCGTTCTCCTTGTACCTTCAAGTCCTTCCAAGTCTTGGACGGCGCCATTCCCATAGCTTCGAGGATATCCAAAGAGAGATTGTTGTGACAAGTCTCTAGGATGAAGTCTTCGCTGATTGGATCCTGACAATTCATCGCTTTGTTCCGGAATCTTTTAACGAAGTTTTCAACTGACTCTCTATTTTTCTGTTTCTCATCGAATAGTATTCCGATTGAAATATTGGTGTCGTCATCGAAGAAATTTGTGAGAAACATGTCTTCCATGTCATCCCAGCTGTTGATACTCCCCGGCTTAAGACACTGATACTAATCGAAGGCTGCTCCACGAAGAGAGCCAACAAATGACCGTACCATCAAAGGCTCATTGCCGGAGATTATTCCCAAATGACTTGAAGTATATTAAGTGCTGAGTGGGGGAACCCTTTCCGTCAAACAGCGTGAAGTTGATCAAATTAAACTTCGGCGGATACGGGATCGATTCCCACTCTCTCGGGTATGGACACGATATTCCGGACTTCTTTACTTCTTAAGCACTCATCAATGCATTGATTTTGCTCTCCAAGTCCCTCATCTTCTTATCCTCGCTCGTATCTTTCTTTGAACGATCCTGGGGAGAAGTGACGTGATCTTCCTTTGTATTGTTATCATTTGTATGACCACCCCCAGTACCATCAACAACGGGAGGGGTATTCATATTGACATTCTCGTCCGCTTCTCGATCACTATCAACCTAATTGGGATTATTACGACGGCTGGACTCTCCCTGCTGATTTGTCAACACCATGATTTGTTGGTCATGTATTTCTCTCATCTACTGCATAGCCATTTCCATTTCAAATTTAAAATTCTCTTTCTGCTTGGCTAAAGCATCATCGAGAATCTTAGACATTTGCTTAGCGCTGATCATAAATGACTCGTAGGATTATCATGCGCTGGATGCAGTATCATCGGAAGCTATTGTTGAGCAAGCATCTAACATTTCGTCATCTAAGGGTAGTCCTTTTTGCATTCTCTGGTAATCCCTTCGTCTACTGGTCCCCGATCGTAATCGAGTTATTCGCTGGGATATTGCGAAAAACTGATCCGGACTAAAATATCGTGTTGACTTCCCTCTACCGGTCAGGTTAACGGACACTTCTGGAAATTCATCGTCTTGAAGGACAGGTCTCTTTCTGCGGAAATGCCTTGGTTTAGACTTGGACATTCCGGTAGAGATTCTTTCAAACACCGAAACCCTCTCTTGGGCCTTAGGGCAGCAGCATTCTGACAATACTGCTTTGATTATCTTGGCGCACGGACAGTGAGAATCCGTGTCTCAGGTACTCCTTTTTCTGGACTTGTTCGTACCCCCAGCTCGATAGTACAACTCATCGGTCTTATGGCCGGAGCAACCCATTGTGTATTGACACGACTCCCTAGGTATAGTACAACTCATCGGTCTCAGGTCACTCTGGGGCTCTATCTGCAACAACAAACGTATAAATGCTTATTCTTAATCTCGCAATAATACAAGGAGTCTATACGTAATTAACCCAAAAATAAAATGCATTCTTTTACGTTACATTTTCCCTCATAGTAGTCAGAGTCAAGGCGAAAATAAACTCTACAATGAGATAATTTGAAATAACTTGTAAGATTTAAGAGATATCATAACAATTTGAAATTAAGGGATTAACATAATAATAATTAAAGTTTGAAGGAGCCTAGTGAAAAGCGCAATCCAACAGGAAATATTTCATAATGTTCTTGTTTTTCATACCGAAGTCGCGGCAAAACCGTAACCTTTCTTAGGCCTGTCCAAAAAGCCCGCCGGCCCGAGCCTGGTCCGGCCCGAAAATTCAGGCCTGATCGGGTTCCGGGCCCGGGTACGAGCTGCCTTAGCGACGCCCGGCCCGAAACACCGCCGGCGCTGGGCAAAATTCCGGGCCGGGCAGCCCGGGCCCTGAGCCCGGCCCGGTGGCAACGGTCACCTACGGTGACCGTTGCCAAAATAGGTCGGGCCGGGCCGGGCTGGGCTGACCCGGTCCGGTTCGGCCACAACGGTCACGAGTGACCGTTGTAGCCAAAAATGGCCGGGCCGGCCATAACGGCCAAAAACGGTCAAAAAACGGCTATTTTGTGAGGTTATTTTGGTTATTTGTTTAGGGGGCTGGCTCTATAAATAGAGAGGGGGTTTTCATTTGTTTTCTTCACACCAAAACTCATCTACTTCTCTCTTATACTCTTATACTCTCTTATACTCTTATATTCTCTTATACTTTCTAATCCTTTCATCAAATGGCTTCCGGATCTGATTATGAAGAGCAAAACCTATCTCCCGATCTTGAAATGAGTCCTCCTACTGGGTCTACTCCTACCGATGTTAATCCCGAATCCGGTGGCAACGAATCTACACCAAGAGCTCCTAAAAGGCCAAGATCCGATGTGTGGATTTTTTACGAGAAGATCGACGTCACCAAGGATGAACACGGTAGGATCCTCACCCAGAAGGCTAAGTGTACGTTGTGCGGCAAGATTTTTCAAGCTCATCATAAGAGCGGCACCAACCACCTCAAACGCCATTTAGATAAACACAACAAAGGCCAGACTCTTCAAGGTGATATCCGACAATCTATGATTTCTCAATCCTCCTCTTATAATCAGGTTTATCATTCTTAAAAACATTCCTTTTAAATTAGTAAAAGATGATGAATTTGAAGATATGTTTAGAGATGGTTTTTATCTTGCATTTAAAAAAATTTCTCTTCAAACCGGTCAACGTGATATTTTAAAATATTATCAGGAGGAACAAGGAAAAATAATTTCTTATTTTAAAATTTAAACTGTAAATTTTCTTTAACTTCTGATATTTGGACATCTAGAGCACAAACTGGATATTTATGTATCACAGCACACTAGATTGATAAAAATTAGCAAATGTTTAAAAGAGTTGTTTCTTTTATTGCAATAGAAGGGTCACATACTGGTATTAATGTTGCAAATTTAATAATTGAAGAACTTATGAAATTAGAAATTTCTGAAAGAATATTTTCCCTTTTACTAG
Source organism: Asparagus kiusianus (assembly GCA_022839385.1). NCBI lineage: Eukaryota > Viridiplantae > Streptophyta > Magnoliopsida > Asparagales > Asparagaceae > Asparagus > Asparagus kiusianus. The sequence goes on along the minus strand of BQKN01064936.1, from coordinate 250,045 downwards.
ATAATGCAAGTAATAACAATGTAGCTGTTGATTTTAACAGATCAACTCTGTCATTACCATGTCATAGTGATCTTTTTCATATTAGGTGTATCTGTCATATTTTAAATTTAATTATTCAAAGTGCATTTACTGAAATTAAACCCATGATAGAAAAGGTTAGAACAGTTGCTTATATGCATAATGCTTCTTAACAAAGACTTAAAAGATGAAAACAATTTTATAAAAAAAATATAAAGCCCAGACTAATTCCAAAAGATGTTGACCATAGGTGAAATTCCACTTATGCAATGTTAAGTGTAACAATAGAATATAAAGACATTATAACTGATTTTATAAATTATTATGCTTCTAGTTCTAGATCTGTTAGCACTTATGGAATAACTGAAGATGAATGGACAATTATATGTAATTTAAATGAAATGTTATAAGTTTTTTATGATGCTATAATGTTATTATCTGGCTGTTATTATCCAACCATTACTTTAGCTGCTTTACAAATTTTAAATATTCAAAATTTTTTTGGGAAATATCGTATGAATGATACTTTTGGACCTATGATT
>BQKN01064936.1:197826-229485 GCA_022839385.1 Asparagus kiusianus | reverse complement strand
AATGTTACCAAAGCTTGATCTTGATCTTCATTGAGCTCAACTTGGTAAACGTGCGGATGAAGCTTGACTTGGATCTTGAACTTTGAATTGCAATGCTTCAACCCGATATTTCCGCCAACCTCCATTGGATATCATCGTTGAAGCTCTATTCCATCCAACCTCCAACAACGTTGTTTGTCTATAATAAATAAGAAAACACAAATACTAGACAAACAACATTAGTGATAAATTGTTTGTTAAACATCATCAAAACAAGAAGGCCAACACTGATCACCTTTTTGTTTTCGTTGTCCCAAATGCGGTAGCCGAACTCATCTTCACATAGCCGATGAAAGTGTATTTCTTTGACTTGGGATCAAGCTTATTTCTGCCTTGATCACTAATATGCACGTAAGCTACACAACCGAAAACTTTAAGATGTGAGAGTTTTACCTCTTTTCCGCACCATACCTCCTCTGGTATTCTGTGCTCCAATGGGACCGATGGATCTCGGTTGATCAAGTAAGCTGCTGTGTTGACCGCTTCTGCCCAGAACTGCTTCGGTAGGCCTGACTGTACCCGAATGCTTCTGGCTCTCTCTGTCAACGTTCGGTTCATTCGCTCAGCTACACCATTTTGCTGAGGCGTGCCGGGCACGGTTCTTTTCATTCTGATCCCGTGCTCATAACAGAACTTCTTGAATCCGGTGTCTTCATACTCACCGCCATTGTCGGTCCTGAGCTTCTTTATTCTTAGACCGGTCTCATTCTCGACCATAGCTTTCCATCTCCTGAAAGCCTCAAATACTTCTGACTTATGTTTCAGAAAGTAGACCCACACTTTACGAGAGTGATCATCGATAAAAGTCACGAAGTAGTGTTTTCCACCAATGGACGCGGTGGTTGTTGGTCCCCACACATCTGAGTGAACGAGCTCCAGCTTCTCTTTCTTGGGGGTTCTGCCACTTGTCTGAAAGCTGAATCTCTTCTGCTTTCCAAGTATACATTCTTCACACATATCCATCTCCACTGACTGCAGTCCTGGGAGTTTTCCCTTTGTGTGCATGATTTTTATCCCCTTCTCACTCATATGACCGAGTCTCTGGTGCCACAGCTTTGAAGTCTCATTGCCTGCTGCAACTGAGATCAAACAACGTGCACCTGCTATCATATATAAGGTACCAGTCTTTCTGCCTCGGGCAATTGTCATTGCGCCCTTTGAGATCTTCCAATCATCTCCATGGAAGGTCGTGGTATATCCTTCGCCAGCCAACTGGCCTACGGATATTAAATTCTTTCTCAGGTCGGGAATATGCCTGACAGTGACATCCTTTAGCTCCCATACTGACCCGTTCAACTTAATTTTCACCACGCCTTTGCCCACAATAGCACATGGTTGATCATCACCAAGATATACGTATCCAAGATTTCCGGGAACATACTTCTCGAAGAATTCTCTCTGAGAGGTAGCATGAAACGACGCTCCTGAATCTAACACCCAAGATTCCTCCTTGCTCTCTAAAGAGCATATCAATGCGTCGTCTCCTCCTGAGGTGGAAGTGACATTCACCTCTGCCTTCGCCTCCTTCTCCTTCTGTGCACTCTTGTACTGATTCTTGTAATTGTTAGACCCTAGAGGGGGGGGTGATTAGGGTCTTATGCTAATCTAATCCGATTAAATGCCAATTAAAAAATACTTAACAAATATATTCTTGTAAGATGGATATACAAAGAGATATGTGCAAGAAAATGCAATATTCACAAGGTGATATATCCTATATGATAGAAATATATGCAAGGATATATAAACAATAAGATATATCCTAACAAAGAGATATAGACAAATATATGAGCAAGGATATATAAACTAACACAAGGGTAAAATAAACAATCTACACAAGTGATAGGGTAATATGATGAGCAATACACAAAGGCGATATAAGATATGAAAACAAGAATAAGAACGCCAATGCAATCACAAACAAAACGATATGTTTACGAGGTTCGGTCCCCACGACCTACGTCCCCGCTCCTCACCTCGAGGAGATCTCCACTATCACAACCGGGTTTTCTACGTTCACCCGAATAACGTTTACACCTCACACTCGGTTTTCTAGCTAACCGAAAACTTTACAATCAACACTCTTGCAATCACACTCTACACACTAAGTGTTGGTCCTAACCCGTGTCCTCCTCCTCAAGTGCTCGGTTACAACCTCTCCCTAGGCACGTCAACCGACACCACTCCTCTTGGATTCGACCCCGTCTCTCACCACACACTTCTCTCGGTGTACAAGTGTATTACAAAGTGATCTCACAATAAGCACAATATAAATCAAATGATTTGTTCTCTCTAACAAGGTGAGAACTCAATTAAGCACAACTCTAAGTCACAAATCCCACAACCCAAAATATACTATGAATGTAAATACTATAAGCTCAATAGGTTGTGTGTGAACAAAGAGATAAAATAATATAAACTCAATATTAAATCTAGCTTATGAAATTAAGAATAAAACTTATAAAATGCTAGAATTGAGTTTAAGGAAACTTCTCTATAGATGACAAGAGATGGAGGGAGAATAGTTGGAAGCTCAAACTTCAATAGATGATCTCCTCAAGCTCTTGTGGAATTGATTCACAAAATCAAAAACACTCAAATGCTTAAAAGCTTATAAACACACTTTAAACAAACTTAAACCCTTGATTAAAACTTTCTTAAACTTGTTTTTTAAAACTCTCTTCATTAGTTTGAAAAGACATCAGCAATGGGTATTTATACCCTCTAAGAAACTCAGCCAAAACTCTCAAGCCAAATGACAAAACTAGCCCCCAGCAACGGTAATAAAACTAGCCGTTAGAAGCTGAAAAAGACATCGTCGGTCGACCGGAAAATTCGTCGGTCGACCGGAAATTTCATCGGTCGACCGGACCGGTCGACCGACAGCTCTCTGTCAGCCCAGTGAACTTTTGACCTCAGGTTCGGTCGACCGGACCGGTCGACCGAAATCTGACATTTGAAAAACCTGAAAACTGTATAGCTGATCTTAAAACCCTGTTTAAAAATATCAAATAAATTCCAAAAAATGTAAACCTTTGGGGAATGATTGTAGACATGATAATAAACATGCTACAACGACTGGTTTCGAAAAAGGACTTCCCAAATGAAAAATATCATCATTTTGCAAATATGTTCAAAAACATGAAAACCTGAAAATTGATATTTTGACTCAAACAACATTTTGAAACTTTGTGAAATGTTTTTATAGACTTAGTAAGACATGTATAAACTGATATTGAAGTCTATAAACTAATAAGCCAATATTTTCACAAAATTGCATATTCTATGCAATGTTTTCAAAAACACAATAGAGTATGAAACATATGAATATATATATGAATGTAAATTTGTTTCATATCCATATAGCTAAACCAAAACACAATAATAAATATGAAATGTGTAATCTCATATTTATGAATATGAAAACTCAAAACTATGTATGTATATATATACCTATATATATACATGGAAACCAAACATATATGTATATATGAAACTATATATATATATATATATATACATGAAAACCAATATAATGTGTGTGTGTAATATTGAGCTTAAAGTACTAACACACATAATATAAATCCTAAACTAAATTACCCAAGCCGATCTTGATCTTCAATAAGCTTGACTTGGTACACTTTGCGGATGAAGCTTAAACTTGATCTTTAACTTGAATAGTATGTTGCTTCACTCCACAATTCCGCCAACCTCCATTTGATATCGTCGTTATGGCGCAATCCATCCATCCTCCAACAACGTTGTTTGCCTAGAATAAATACGAAAACACAAACACTAGACAAACAACATTAGAAGTAAATTGTTTGTTAAACATCATCAAAACAAGAAGGCAAACAGTAATGCCCGGTCTTTCCACAATTCTAACACTCGATAGCCTTCGAGCTGTTGCTTGGATTCCTTGATTTGGACCTCCTGTCCTTTGATCTACCTCTGTAGTTTGATTTTCCTCGTCCGTTTTTTCTGGTTGAATTTCTACCTCTTGACTCTGTATGCAATACTGAAGAGGTTGTAGCTTCACCTGTCTCTCTCCGTCGGATCTCCTCGCTGAGAACCAAATCACGAACGTCGCCGAACTTCAACTTTTTCTTTCCCGACGAGCTACTCACAGCTGTGACTGTAGCGTTCTAACTCTCTGGTAGGGAAGATAAAAGTATCAACGCCCGAACTTCATCATCAAATTCAATCTCAACTGAACTCAATTGGGTTGTAACCGTATTAAGTTCATTGAGGTGTTGTGCTACTGACGCGTCTTCCGCCATTTTCAGATTGAATAACCGCCGCATCAAATGAACTTTATTCACGGCTGATGGCTTCTCATACATGTTTGAGAGTGCTGCCATAAGACCTGTCGTGGTCTTCTCCTTCGCTATGTTGAACGCAACATTGCGAGTCAACGTCAATCTGATAACTCCGAGGGCTTGTCTATCTAGAAGGTTCCACTCTTCTTCCTTCATAGAATCCGGCTTCTTCCCCGATAGTGGTTGATACAGATTTTTCTGATACAGATAATCCTCTATCTGCATTTTCCAGAATCCGAAATCTGTTCCATCAAACTTCTCAAGTCTTATCTTTCCTTCATTTGCGGCCATGGCTCCCATTTGAATCTGACTTCTACTAGATCGTTTCACGCTCTGATACCAGTTGTTGGGAATTTAACGCCTAAATCCCTAATGCAACAGAAACACAGAATAGAAAAAGTACACCAAGATTTAACGAGGTTCGGCAACTGCCTACGTCCTCGGGAGCCACACAGTTAATTTCTTATTAATCTAACAAGAAATTACAATCAAGAGCAAATTCCTAAACTGGGATCTCTCAAATAAACACTGTAGCTACAGTGTTAATACCCACAATAAAAAAACCGCTCTTCTCTTTTCTCTCTCTTCTTAAATCCCCCTTCAACCACTATTGAAAAAGCTGGGGTTAATTAGAAAATCGCTGCTGCGATTTTAAGAGAAGGAACGCTGCTGCGTTGAAAGAATCGCCGCCAGAGAAAATCGGGAGAAAAAAGCCCTAAAACCCTAAGGCGATGGGAGGGTTTTATAGGCGAATACGATGGACAGGCTGGCGACAGCCTGTCGCCAGCGGCTTGCTCGGACGCGGAGGTGGGAATTCCTGACGCGGAGGTCGGCATCGCGGAAGACCGAGGGTCGCGTTCGCCACGAGGGTCGCGTTCACCACGAGGGTCGCGTTCGTCGTCGACTTCTCCACGCTCGCCTGCGTCATCCTAGAGCTCGTCCGAGCTCCTCGCCGGCGCTCCTCATCGAAATGAGGTTTGATCTACACCCCCATTCTAACAATGGTCACCCTAAATTAATTAAATATTAGAAAGGTGTCAGGTACATACTTGAGTTGGTGATCTCCCAGAGAGTCCTGGTTCATGCTGTTATGTTTCATAATGGCCTATGGTCCAAAGGCTTGCAAGCTTTGGTCTTATAGAATGTTCTCTACCTAACCAGCTATTGAGTTTGACCCCGTAGATTCATATATGTGTATGGGTGAAGGGTCATCTTTCCTTCTTGTACGCCCAAATATTGATCAGAGCAATTGCATTTTAAGTCCACATCTTTTTGTTGTACATGTCTTAAAAGCATGCATCCAGAATCATCATATTGATGTATGAAGTTCATCGAATGTAATGGCTGTTTACTCTCAGAGGTTGAGTGGACAACATTTAAGTTCAAAACATTTGATTATTTTTTCTTTAGTCATTTAAATGGGTTGCATAAAGGTAAATTTAGTGGATTTCTACTTGAAGTGCCTTTTTGAGTCTGTTTAGGAAGGATTTGAGTCCACATTTCATCCTGTATCAGGTTTAATTGAATGTCTTTCAAATTGGGGATCTCATAATTTGCTGTTGACACGAAGTACTTGTTCTTACCACCTAATCATACCCATAAGCATTATCTCATTCTTATTGGTCGATTAGTTTGGCCCACATTTAACATCATAGTCATTATTAGGGTTCTTTCCTACCCCTTCCCTTCTGAATATTATAACTGCAATTGGACATTATTTTACTTCTCAGGTGTCCTTGAGAAAGTGGGTGTTGAACCACAAATTCAGCGCATTGGTAAATATAAAAGTGCTGGAGACCGGCTTACGCGGAAAAGCATGTCAAAAGAAGTTCGAGAGATGCTGACTTCACTTCTTGATAACATTTATGGAAATTGGCTCGATACCATATCTTCAACTCGAGGTGCATTTATTTTTCTTCTGCAGTAAATACTCGAGGTGCCTTTATTTGTCTTATGCGTCATCATCCCAATTTTCGAACCTAATAGGAATATTGGAGTCGGACTAAACTTGTGAAAAGTCCTCCAAAAATATACATTCATTAAAAGACCATCAAAATTATCTCTTCATTGAACTAAAACTAACAATAAATATTCTCTATAATCCCAATAGTCAACATTAATCCAATTGACATGATATAAACAAATATTCCTGAACTTGAAATAAAACTCGACTTAAAGGAAAGAATCTCATTATCACAAAACTCTCAATTTATCAACTAAACACCAAAGACTTTATATAACCTTCACCTAGAAGACAATAACAATTTTGAATTTTATTCCTTGCTCCGTTCTAAGATTTTGAACAATCATCAATTCCACCTAATCCCGAGTCTCTGAAAAGAGTGAAAACAACACAATGAGTTCACAACTCAATAAGTGGATAAATTCATACATTAAACACTGGTTTTACAAAAACTAAAATGAGTTGACTTGATAAGCAAAATATTAAAATAGTAGAAAATTATAATGTAACATTTTTAAATTGTATTCATGCAATGGAAATAAGCAAATCACGTCTCAATACGGTCAACACTTTATACTCCGTTTGACTCGGTAAACCCCATAATTATTAAGCCAGTGGTTCCGGGATGATAAGACCCAAATTTAGGCTCTTAATTAGCGCTAAAATAAAACCTCATAGAGGCACATTGAGCCTTGTTTTAATAACTTGCTTATATTTGATATATACCGGTATATTAACATGAGATGCACATGCTTTAAGAAAATTAAACAAAGTTTGTAAAACTAAATACGTTATACAAAAATACCAAAGGCCAACCAATAGTGAAGTCAATTAACCACATATGCATCTCAACCTACTACTATATAAAAAGACAACAATTGACAAAGAAAATAAGCATAGGCTTATATCAAATTACCATGTGCATTCTTTCAATCAACAATTAGTATGCGTGCAACCATACAAAAGGGTATAATCCATCAGAACAAACTTACATATAGTCAATGTAATTTTATATGAAAAATACGCAACGAATAATGTATAAATTCACCACTTACATAATACCACAAGAAATCCAAACTCCGCTCACGATTGTACGCCGATGCCTTCAGAAATTCCATTAACAAAACCTAAGAGTCGGAGACCACGCAAGGCTGTAATAAACTAACTTTTCCAGAGTAAATAGTTATCATTGTTGAGTTTGATAGAGATCAATGATTGCAAATTGTGGAGAGAGAGGGTCGGACCTGATGAGGGAGTAGGAAGAATAGCAGTTGTGAAAAACTGGACACGAGTGGAGAAGAGGAGTATGGGGTCTCTTGAGAAGATTGGACATTGGAGTTTGCCATGAGAATTGAAAAAGAGCTGTTTAGCTTTGAAGGCCCTGATACCATATAAAAACAGAGATCAGAGAATAAATATCAGGACTGAAAATCTTTCTTCTTTTTTTATCCTTTTTTTTTCTCTAGCTACGGCTTGGAGGAAAGACAACACCTAGGGTTTAGTTTATGCCTACAACTTCGGTGCTCCATGAAGATTTGTTGGAGCACTGGTGACATATCTGTAAATAAATTCCTTAAAAATAGCTCTCACAACTCTTGATAGATAGATTTGACGGTTAGGAGGTGTTCCACACCCAAAATTGTAATTAACTATAGGTAAAAATGTTATTTTAGGAAAGACAATTTAGGTGAGAAACATAATTTATGATTAGTTAGAATTCTCCAACTAACTAATATTTCACATTATAATTTTTACCGGGAGAATGAAAGCTCGGACATACCATGGAATAGCAGCAAGGAAGAAACCAATGATAAACCTTTAAAAATAGTTCTTGTCACATTACTGGTATAATAATAAAGAAGGACTACAAGAGTCGATAATAAGCCAAAATTAGCCATAGACTCATATAAAAGTAAGAAAACTAGGAGCAGAATGTACTTACAGAAACCATCCCATGCCCATTCCACAGTAGGGAAGACGTGGATGTCTTAGAGGTCTTCCTTCAGGTACTGCTACATAACCCGAGGAATTAATAAATAATAGGAAGTTAAAATAATTAACGGGAAAATAAATTAATGAGTGTGATCGTAACTTAATGTTTCCACAACATTAATCATAAAACCTGGTATAAGCTTCAACTTAGGAATGAAAATAGGAAGTTAAAATAATTAACGGGAAAATAAATTAATGAATGTGGCCGCAACTTAAAACCTGGTATATGTTAAAATAATTAACGGGAAAATAAATTAATGTATGTGGCCGTAACATAATGTTTCCAAAAATACCATTTCTTATTTTAACTGATTTTTTATTTTTGTCAAATTTTTTTTAAAAATGTCTATTTTTGGAGCACCCAAGCAAACCTCTTAGTTTATTAGGTGCACATTCACAAAAAGAACCCCTAACAAACTTCCATTAGCAAAAAATACCCACTTACAAACATATTGGATATATTATCTTAGTCACAATTAAATAACTTGAATAATTAGTATAGAATTTTCGAAAATATAATATTTATTACCAATTCAAAATTTTTTGGGTTATTATATAGTATATCTCTTAATGGAAGTTTTGTCCTCAAAACTTGTATATACTTGAATTGTCCATAGATTATGCAATTATTTTCTTTAAACTCTTTAATTTGACTATGATTTTATTATGATACTAATGTTAGCATCAGCAGATACTCAAATCTCCTCCAATAATTTCTTGAGCATATTAGCTAATAATGGTCAGCTCAATAATTAATAAGTACTAAAATAATTTATAGAATAATTATTTTCAATTGAGAAATTTGGGATATTATATATTATACCCCTCGAAAGAAGTTTTGTCCATAAAACTTAGATGCACTTCAAGTCCTCAAATAGATCAAGGTATTTCTCTTTCATCACATTCTCATGCAACCTATTGTTTCTTCTTTTGAAAGATTTTTTTTTCAACACAAAAAAGAATTCATTGGACAATTGTTTATTGATCACCAATGTTTAATACTTTTGATCCAATGCCGTAGATAACTACTTTGACTATATAAAATCTTTCCTGTCATGATAGCTTCATGGATTATCACATGAGATATATTATAGGAACTAGTGGCAAGCCATGAGGTGATGCAATTCTACTTGATACGACCACAATCCTCTCCAAAAATTAGAATGTACCCTTCAAAATTCAAATCAAATAACTTTTTATATAAAATTTTAGCTTGTCATGATGTTGCAAAAATAATCCTCAAGCATTCTTTTACCCAACTTGACTCTAGCAAAATAGCTATACATGATCAAAGAGACCATTACAAATGGATACAATTACAACTGAACTGTCCCGTTCACCAAACAAAACTTATGAAGTCTACCAATGCATTGTCATTTAGTTGGTGTCATCAAAGAATAGTATCATAATACAATATAATAATTATTGGTAACATTAATCTATGAAATACTCAATTTATGGTACACAAGAAAATATTTGAGTAATAACCACATACTTTTACCCTGTATTATGGTATGCTACCCAAGTTGTACATGTAATTTTTCCGAAAATCAAAACCAATAAAATTCATAATCCTCCACATTTATGAAGTCTACATAAACTAATATTTGTACATAGATTTTTCTATAATCATTTAACCAACTGAGTTGGCATACTATCTATTATAGCATCTCAAAATAAACCATCTAATTTCTTTTCTATAAATCTCAAATGAAAATCTTTCACATCAATTACCATCACAACCTAACATCAACAAAAACAAACACATTTAGCATGAAAGTTTAATCGTAAAAACCATCAATACCTAATCTCTGACATATTCCTTATCATAATAGCATCTATTATCAGATAATATTTTCATGAATCACATATGTCAAATATGTCTTAAACTAAGCCGAACTAATTCCTTTATCTCTAGGAAAACTAAATAAAATGGAATTATGTAATCCATGAATCTAAAATCATATACCTATGTAACTTAGTTTGATCCAATAATATTTATATTGTCCTTGATCAGACTACAAAATAAAACACCAACTTTCATTTTTATGCATTAAATTCCAATATATTTTTCTTTAATTACTTGACCATCTCCAAAATCAATTAGGAGCTATAGTTTAAGCTCTGATACCATTCTGTCATGACCCTAATTTCTGAACCTAACAGGAATATTGGAGCCGGACTAAACCTGTGAAGAGTCCTCAAAAAATATACATTCATTAAAAGACCATCAAAATAATCTCTTCATTGAACTAAAACCAACAATAAATATTCTCTATAATCCTAAAAGTCAACATTAATCCAATTGACATGATGTAAACAAATATTCCTTAACTTGAAATAAAACTCGACCTAAAGGAAAGAATCTCATTATCACAAAACTCTCAATTTATCAACTAAACACCAAAGGCTTTATTTAACCTTCACCTAGAAGACAATAACAATTTTGAATTTTAATTCTTGCTCCGTTCTAAGATTTTGAACAATCATCAATTCCACCTAATCCCGAGTCTCTGAAAAGAATGAAAACAACACAATGAGTTCACAACTCAATAAGTGGATAAATTCATACATTAAATACTAGTTTTACAAAAACTAAAATGAGTTTACTTGATAAGCAAAATACTAAAATAGTAGAAAATTATAATGCAACATTTTTAAATTGTATTTATCCAATGGAAATAAGCAAGTCACGTCTTAATGCGGTCAACACTTTATACTCCGGTTGACTCGGTAAACCCCACAATTATTAAGCCAGTGGTTCCGGGACAGTGAAACCCAAATTTGGGCTCTTAGCACTAAAATAAAACCTCATAGAGGCACATTGAGTCCTGTTTTAATAACTTGCTTATATCCGACATATAACGATATATTGACCTGAGATGCATATGTTTTAAGAAAATTAAAGAAAGTTCGTAAAACTAAATACGTTATACAAAAATGTCAAATGCCAACAAATAGTGAAATCAATCAATCACATATGCATCTCAACCTACTACTATATAAAAAGACATAACAATTGACAAAGAAAATAAGCATAGGCTTATATCAAAAAACCACGTTCATTCATCCAATCAACAATTAGTATGCGAGCAACCATACAAAAGGGTATAATCCATCAAAACTAACTTACATATAGTCAATGTAATTTTATATGAAAAATACGCAGCGAATAATGTACAAATTCACAACTTATAGAATGCCACAAGAAATCCAAACTCCTCTCATGATTGTCGCCGATGCCTTCAGAAATTCCATCAACAAAACCTGAGAGTAGACGACCACGCAAGGCTAGAATAAACTGACTTTTCCAGAGCAAATAGTTATAATTGTTGAGTTTGATAGGGATCAATGATTGCAAATTGTGGAGAGAGAGGGTTGGACCTGATGAGGGAGTAGGAAGAATAGCAGTTGTGAAAAACTGGACACAAGTGGAGAAGAGGAGTATGTGGTCTCTTGAGAAGATTGGAGTGATTGGACATTGGAGTTTGCCATGAGAATTGAAAAAGAGTTGTTTAGCCTTAAAGGCCCTGATACCATATAAAAACAGAGAACAGAGAATAAATATCAGGACTGAAAATCTTTCTTCTTTTTTTCTCTCTTTTTTTTTTCTAGCTGCTGCTTGGAGGAAAGGCAACGCCTAGGGTTTAGTTTATTAGGTGCACATTCACAAAAAGATCCCCTAACAAACTTCCATTAGCAAAAAAATACCCACTTAACAAAAATATTGGATATATTATCCTAGTCACAATTATGTAACTTGAATAATTATTATAGAATTTTTTAATATAATATTTATTACCAATTCAAAAAAAATTTGGGTTATTACAAATACAACTGTTTATATATCTTCAACAGGAAGATCCTTGGAAATCTCTTTTTTTTTGTGCAGAAAAGGGGAGAGAAGAAATTGAGAACTTCCTTAATACAGGGGTTTACCAAGTAGAAAGACTTAAAGAAGAAGGTTGGATAACAGATATATTATATGATGATGAGGTAAAAGTTCTTCTTTCAGCCTCTGATATATTTTTTTTAGCCTCACTAGGAATAACATCTTTTGTTTCTTTTGTTAAAAAAGGTCCTTTCCGTTGTTTTATTTACTTAGCTTATTTCTCAAGTTAGCAGCATTTTTGATGGAGAACCTCTTTTCCCATTTATATTACTGTGAACAAGTATATAAAATTAATACACTATAATGGTGTTAAAAACAGAGAAAAAGAGCCCTATTACTAAGAGGTCTGTGATACATGAAAGGAGACGTATCTATGCCAATTTGGGTGCTTGATGCGGTGATTCATGGAAAATTAAGTGAAAATAGGATTAAGTGGAAAAACATTTCAATGATTTTAATATAGTTTTATGTGTTTCTGCACATTCCATCCTAGAGGCTACCATGTGCCGAATCCAGTATATCACTTGTTTCTGCATGGGCATGACAAATAATTGTTTACATCTGGGATTGTGCAGGTTTGGGGGGTATTTAAAATGTTAGGAGAGCTTATTATACATTTGTATCCTGTTAATTTCGGTCCTAATGATTGAAAAACATAGAACGAACATGTTTACATTAGAAAATGAATCAAAGTGAAGACGAATTTATACTAAAACACATTATGTTCATGTTCTGCTGGACATTGTTAGAATTAATATAAAATTACAATCCTCGACCCTTACCATAGCTTTGGAGTTTTGTTGTAATGATTAGAGAGACTTAATTTAAGACGGTATCGAAGCAACACAGGTTCAAATCCCACCAGCCACGAATTTAAAGCAGATTTTCTAAAAATTGACACTGTTGTGCGAGTCTAGGTTTCAGCCCATAAAAAAGGCCCTCAACCTGTGGGAGCATGTTAGAATTAATATAAATTTATAAATTTATAATCCTCGGCCCTCACTATAACTTCGGAGTTTTAGTCTAATGGTTAGAGGGAATTAATTTAAGAGGATATAAACATTGCAATGCAGTTCACCAAGGTCATCATTCATGGAGGATAAGGAAACCTGCATACAACATCAAGGTTAAGAAAAGTTGTCTTTTACATTTCATTATCTTTTATTTCTTTTTAACAAACACGTGATCTATGTATTCGAGCATTGCGGTTGGTATCTTGTTGGGGAAAATGACTGATATGAGAGGGTTTTGAAGTATTTATGCTTCATGCTTAGATGATATTTGATTCCATTTAATTTATCATGAGATACTATTTTACAATAAACAAGTGAAAGTGAGTTACCAGTTGTGTAGATGTAGAAATGTTCTAGGAATTGTCAGTAAAAAAAAATCTTGGGATGTTAGAGATTACAAGAGGCCTTCTGATACTGATTACATTTCATGCTGATCATTGTCAGTCTTCGAGTTGGAGTGACTTAAATATGAATAAAACTTTGTCTTTGTTGTCTTTTTGGAGAATTAACAGGGATTTTGTTTATAGAATGAGAACTATACTTTCTCCGGTTCATACTAGGAGCAGTCTCTGTGAAAACGGCGAAAGAATTGAGAAAAACGTGAAGAATAAGCAAAACAGGCTCCACCACACCCATGGTGTCTGCCACACCCTGATGTGGCAGAATCTGCCCTGTTTGCTATGGGTGTGGTGTGTGCGACACCAGGATGTGGCAGACTCGTTTTTAGAATCCTACTTTGTTTAGGATTGTGTTTTGTTATAAATAGGAACACGTTTTTAGGGTTTCTTAAGGTTTTGATTGGGCTTTGATTGGGCTTTGATTAAGCATTGATTGGGAGATACTTGGAGCACAGAAAAGAGGTATTTTCTGAGCTATTGGTTAGGGTTTTATTTTGGAGAGAATTAGAGATTTGTTGGTGAGATTAGTTGGTTGTTTTGAATGTTTTGTAATCTCAGTTTGTACTCTTCTTCTCTATAGTAAAAACTCATCCCCTTCTTGTCCTGTGGATGTAGGCAACTTGCCGAACCACGTAAAAATTGGTTGTTTGTGTTTGTGTCGTTATCTTGGGTTGTTTAGCCTTCTTTCTCGACGTTTGGTTTGGTTCCTCGAAGCACAACAATTTGGCCGCCGCGCACGATAAGTGGTATCAGAGCTCGGGCTACGCTTAGGCTATTTGGAGGAGTAGATCGCTTTGGAAGTTCGTCGAGGGCTTCAGTTGGTGATAAAGGTAGGATTTTTACTATTGATGATCTCGTCTATTGTCGTGTGGGGGTGAGATCTTTCGGAGACTCTTGTTAGGGTTTCAATTTGGAGGTAAAAATCTCTCTTTTTTAGTTTGGATCTATTTTTTATTTGTTCCGCATTGGTTTTGGTAGTGCTTTGAGAAGGATGACCGAGAAAGGAAGAGTTGTGGGTAGTAGTTATGGTGTGAAGACTGTTCAAAGTTTGAATATCCACTCTATGAATATAGACGTGAAGAAGTTTAACGGCACTAATAATTTTAGACTTTGACGATGCGAAGTCTTGGATGCGCTCAACGTGTAAAATTTAGAGGATACTTTTGAGTTGGACGGGAAACCGGACGATATTGATGAGAAGGTTTGGAATAAGATGAATCGAACGGCGTGTCGTGTTATTAGATCTTGTTTAACTCAAGATTTAAAATATGACGTGATCAATGAGACTTCGATCAAGAAGATTTGAGAGATAATTGAGAGCAAGTATTTGACCAAAAGTTTAGAGAACCGCTTGCATTTGAAGAGGAAGCTTTACCGCTTCCAATTGAAGAAAGGAACCTCCATTGGTGATCACATGAACCACTACGCGAAACTTCTTGCGGATTTGGTGAATGTAGATGTTATAGTTGAAGATGAGAACAAGGCGTTGTTATTGTTGAGTTCCTTGCCCGATGAGGAATATGAGACCTTTGTTCTTATATTTATTAATGGGAAAACATCTCTTTTATATAGTGAGGTCACCGCTGCACTTGTGAATTATCAGCTTCGAAAGAAAGATAAGGAGACTTCGGTTAAGCCAGTAGTGGAGGCATTGGTCGCAAGAGCAAAGAGTCTAAACCGTAGTAGGAGGTCGCAGTCTAGAGGGGTACATCCTGGAGTTTGTAGGAATTAGTGTGCCTTTTATAAAGAAGATGAACATTAGAAAGCCGAATGCTTAAAGTTGACAGATCGAGCCGGGAAGAATAAGAGGAAAGCTATTCAAGCTTCAAAGATGAATGTTGCTAAGGCTAGGGGCGACAATTCAGATTTAGATTCTTTGGGCTACTCGTTATCTGTACTATCGTCAGTTTTTGTTGCTGACTCTACAGAGTGGATGTTAGATTCGGGTGCTTCATATCACATTTGCCCTAGGAGGGATTGGTTCTCCAGCTTTTAGGAGTTAGAAAGAGGGGATGTTGTGCTCATGAGCAATGATCATGAATGCCCTATTGGTGGTATCAGTACCGTTCATATTAGGATGTGTGACAGGGTGATTCGGGAGTTAGATGAAGTGAGGTTCGTTCCTCAGATGAAGAAGAACATTATTTTACTTGGAGTTTTGAAGGCAATAGGCTATAGGGTGACCTTGGAGGATGCATGTTTGAAGGTCACATTTGGGTCCATGATTGTGATGAAGGGCGTCAGGAGGAAAAATTTATACTATTTGCTTGGAAGCACGGTGTTTGGTAGAAAGCTGACGACTTTTTTGGATTTGGCTAGACTGTGACGTTGGTAGATGCTGGGATATTTGATTGGTTATGTCGTGCATGGATTGTTGAGGAGTGCTTTGACCTCCAGATTGAAGTCCTTTGAGCACATTAGGATGAGCAAGAAGACCGAGGTGGAGTTTGGCACTTCTATCCATCGATCGAGAGGTCTTTTAGGTGGTGTTCAGTCAGGTATTTAGGGGCCTTTCAAGGAGGCATCATTGGGAGGTAATCGATATTTGGTTTGCTATGTTGGGAATTGTACTAGGCATTTGTGGGTTGCAACCAAGTCCCATTGGTTTGAAGTCCTAGTAGTGAACAATAGTTGGAGGAAGTGTATTGGTAGAAATGTAACCCATCGTTCTGATTTTGGTAAGGATTCTTTCTTGCGTTTGTGTCGAGCTCATGGAAGTTGGAGACACTTCATTGGAGGGAAAACATTAGGGCGACGAGATGAGATGGAAGATTTGATGAGCTGTTCCTTACTGGAGGAGGATCGACGTTTGATGTCGAGCATTGATTTTGGTGTTCGAGCTTCGACATATTTAAGTCATCTTAGTCATAGGTTGCCGACTGCTGCGTTTGGAGATTTTGGATTTGGTGGAGCTGTTTCAGATTTTGGGTTGCTTTGGATATTTGGTTGCCTAATATTTGGTCACATCGAGGATGTGAGATTTGATCCGATAGCACATTTGGGTGTCAGAAGCTCGTTTGGTTATCGATTGGGAGACTCTGATTTTGTTTTGAGCAGGTATGTCATTTTTGACTCTCAGCAGGTGCAGAGTGTTGATCAGATCATTAGGATATCACAGCGGTTGGAGTGTGATGCTACTTCACGTTGGGTGGAGATTACTCCACATACTCCAGATCATATGATATCGTTTGGGATTTCAGCTGAGGTGACACAGGTTGGGGATCATTTGCATTTGGATACAGATGATGAGTTGGTTGATTCGAGTGCAGCTGGTGGATATTGTTTGGATTCGGTTATGGTCGTTGGTTCACCTCAGGTGGAGGTGTTTGATTTGTTTCAAGAGCCATCAGCCGCATATTTGGTGATGATGTTGGAGAAGGGTTGCGAACTCTTCTATTGAATCGAGGACATTTGGAGGCCGTTAGGTGAACTACGTGAAGACTTGATTCCTTAGGCAAGAGGATACGTAGGCAGTCATTTATGATGCAGCCGATTTGGTGAGTTGATTTCGACATTTGGAGTTTGTTCGCATTCTCGTTTGGGTTCTCGAGTTGTTATGGATTGAGTCCGTTGTCGTGGTTTTGTTCTACTTCGTACTAGACGCAACAAGTGAAACGTTTTATTTGGTTGGTGACGGCTCAATTTTGAGAAAACTTCGTCGATGTGGAGAATTGTGAAAACAGCGAAGGAATTGAGAAAAACGTGAAGAATAAACAAAACAGGTTCTACCACACCCATGGTGTCTGCCACACCCTGGTGTGGCAGAATCTGCCATGTTTGCCATGGGTGTGGTGTGTGCCACATCAGGGTGTGGCAGACTCGTTTTTAGAATCCTACTTTGTTTAGGATTGTGTTTTGTTATAAATAGGAACACGTTTTTAGGGTTTCTTAAGGTTTTGATTGGGCTTTGATTAAGCATTGATTGGGGGATATTTGGAGCACAGAAAAGAGGTATTTTCTGAGCTATTGGTTAGGGTTTTATTTTGGAGAGAATTAGAGATTTGTTGGTTGTTTTGAGTGTTTTGTAATCTCAGTTTGTACTCTTCTTCTCTATAGTAAAAACTCATCTCCTTCTTGCCCCGTGGATGTAGGCAACTTGCCGAACCACGCAAAAATTGGTTGTTTGTGTTTGTGCCGTTATCTTGGATTGTTTAGCCTTCTATCTCGACGTTTGGTTTGATTCCTCGAAGCACAACAATTTGGCTGCCGCACACGACAATCTCATCCCTTGGATGTGATAGAGAAGCCCACAAAAGCGCTTCTTAACATAACCTAGCCCTGCTTCTTGCTTAGTGAGTATTGGGCCGTTCGCCTAGGCCGAACTCCTAATCTGAATGCAGTGAAGGACCGACCATATACTCTGCGTATTCCATCCTTGTCTCAAACATCAGGTGATCAGGGGTCAGGTCTGTGACCTGCTATGGTCGAACAGTCTGCAACATCATCTGTATTCTTACATTTCTCAAGTAGTAGAAGTAGCTTTTTTATGAAGCTTGTTTTATAAACTTCTAAAGTTTTTACCTTCCTCAATAGAGATATATCAATCACTTTTATTTATAAGATATCTTTTTTTTTCTGTGAATTGAATAAAAACAGGTTAGAACTATGCTAAAGGAGAGACTGGGACAGAAGGAGAAGAAAAAACTTCTCATGGTTGATTACAGGTAACAAAGATCTCAGAAGACATTAAGAAGGCAATGTCACGGAAATTTTTATTCACTGTGCTTTTGCTGTCAGATTTTCCTTAGAAAGTTGGTGACTTTGTGAGAAAGTATTATGGATGCATTAATCATTGGTTTATCTGGTTACTCTCTTGTTCGTAGTGAGAAAAAAGGGAAGAGAAAGAGAAGACTATTGCTATATTTGCTTTAATTTCTTTGAAGTGAGAGAATAGTTATTTTTTCCTGATGTCGACTGCTTGGAATGGAGCATTTAAGATATATTCTTAGATTCCTGCAGTGTATTCGGGCAATAATCATCCATGCTAATGCATTGCAAAGGAACCCTGATTTTAGGTCTTTTAAGATGTTTGCACAGAGTTCGCGGTTAGCAAATTGGTTACATATGCCTAAAGTCTTTTGCTAGATCATATATCCTCATCTTATTCTTTTACCACGTTTAAACCTTGTAGAATATTATTAATCTTTGGTAGTTCTTCCTAGTTAAATGTTTCTACAGGCCACCAGTGTTTTACGAAATCTCAAAATACAAGATATCTAAGTAGTGCCTTTAATAAATCCTATGGTAACGTTTATAACTTTGCCGGATCTATCTTCAGCCATGCGTTCTCTAAGATTTCATTATAAAGTGATTTCCCACTATGGTTATAATACGTTAAAATTGTTAGTGCCATGCCTAAGGATCATGAGTTAAAAATTATCTTCTGACTTATACTTATCCAGAATTTGATAAGATGAATAAGGCCTTTTCTGGTAGTGTAAAAGTGCAGAGTTAATTAGTCTTTTTATCCAATATGCAGGAAATATTCAAGAGTAAGAAGTCGGACACTTGGGTTGGAAGGAGGCGGAGACCAAATTGCTGTAATTAGAGCGTCTGGAAACATAACTAGGGCCCGTAGTCCATTAAGTGTTCGTAGCTCAGGCATTATTGCTGATCAATTGATTAAGAAAATTCGCAGCATCAGAGGTTAATATCCACTAACTAATTTGATATACTGTGCTTTCTTCTTCACCACTTCTTTTTCTGCAAGATTGTAATTGCTATATATACTGATTCTTGATGTGCTTATTGTGCCCAAGTGTTGGGCGCAGAGTCACGCCCTCACGCCGCGGAAGCGATATCACCTGAGAGAGAGAGCCCTGACTTTTGTTTTCACAAAAGTTCAAGCCAACCTCTATATTCGTGTTTCGCGAAGGAAACAAGAACAGAAGTGAAATATCTCAGCAAAGTGAGATATACACTCTTCCTCTTATCAGTTCTATGACTGACTTGTCGAGGGCACCTACAAGCAATGACAAACACACAGTTAAGACAATACAGACACGAGATTTACGTGGTTCGGCAAATTTGCCTACGTCCACGGGAGGGGGTAAGGGGGGATTTCACTATGAGGAGAATACCGACTTTCACTTGTACAACTCACAAGTTATCTCTCTCTCTCTCTGAATTTTCTCTCTTGAAAATCTCTCTAACTCCCACTCTTTCTTTTCTTCCTCCACACATTCTCCTCTCTTCCTCCCTTCTATTTATAGACAAAGAAGAGGGGACAAGAGAGCATGGGTGAGCATGGGCATTGACAAGAGAGCATGGGCAATGGGCATGGGGAGCATGGTGGGCATGGGGTGTCCACGTTCTCTTGTCCCCCCATCCCTTGTCCTCTCTTGTTCCCAATTCTCCACCACGTTCATTATTTGATAAACCTCAAATTTTGAATGAACACCAGAAGAACACCACGAACATCACCAGAGAGATCTGAAACACCAAATCAAGCCAAAACCAGGCCAAACCAGCTGCGTCACTATACCGCGGCTGCCTACGTACCCTCCATCGGGATCAAGCTAACCGTAGTTCTGTAATTATTCTCCAACATAGTCTCCACCTCACCCCCATCATCGTCCCGAAGGGCCATGCCCTCTTGGGCAGATCAACACGAGCTGATATGAAGCAAGTCCAAGCAATGCTTAAACTTGCTACCTGTGACTACCTTGGTTAACATATCCGCGGGATTCTCATTCGTATGCACCTTCATGAGAGAAATATCACCTTCCTCTATGACATCACGTACAAAATGATATCGGACGTCGATATGCTTGGTACGAGCATGGTGAACTTGATTCTTTGCCAAGTGAATCACACTTTGACTATCGCACCACAAGTTCACACTCTCCTGCTCAATCCCCAAATCGTCAAGAAGACCCCATAACTATAATGCTTCATTCACTCCCTCCGCTATGGCCATGTACTAGGCCTCTGTAGTAGAAAGTTCTACTGTAGCCTGCAACATCGATCACCAACTAACTGGAGCCCAATGTATCCTGAATACATACCCAATAGTAGATTGTCGTCTATCTAGATCGTCCGTATAATCTGAGTCCACAAACCCGTCGATCTGATCTGTATCTCCACCAAAATACAGACCCGTATCCGCAGTACCTTTTAAGTATCTTAGGACCCATTTCATCACTTCCTAGTGTGTCTTTCCCGGATTCGTCATGAATGTGTTGACCACACTAAACGCCTGTGAAATATCTGGACGTGTACACACCATTACGTACATTAAGCTGCCGACTGTACTAGCATAAGCGACACACTCTATGTGTACATTATCTTCCACTGTAGTGGGATATTATTTACCAGAGAGCCTAAAATGTGGAGCCAATGGAGTCACCACCGACTTAGGACTTTGCATCCCGAACCTCGCGATCACCCGCTCAATGTAGCTCTTCTGACTCAAGAACAATCGTCGATTCGCCTGCTCTCTTCTAATCTCCATACCTAATATTTTCTTTACAGTACCCATGTCCTTCATCTCGAACTCTTTGCTAAGTTGAGATTTCAGCTTATCTATCTCCACATTGTTCTTCGATGCAATAAGCATGTCATCCACATATAAAAGGAGATATATATAATCACCTCCACGAAGCTTCCGAATGTAAACATAATAATCATAGTCGCTTCGGGAAAACCCATGCGTTAGCATGAAGGAGTCAAATCGCTTGTACCACTGTCGAGGAGATTGCTTCAATCCATAATGTGACTTTCTCAAGCATACATGATGCTCCTTGTCCTCAACCTTATAGCCCTCAGGTTGATGCATGTAGATTTCTTCATCCAAGTCTTCGTGCAAGAAGGCTGTTTTGACATCGAGTTGTTCTAGCTTAAGATCATCATGAGCAACAATACTCAATAGCACCCAAATAGAAGTGTGTTTCACCACCGGAGAAAATATCTCATTATAATCCACACCCTCTCTTTGTGTAAACCCCTTAGCTACTAGCATTGTCTTGTACCTCGTACCACCGAGCTCTGAAGGATCTTCCTTTCTTTTATATACTCATTTACAACCAATAGCTTTCATTCCTATTGGCAATGGGACCACCTCCTAAGTTTGGTTCTTCCGGAGAGATTGTATCTCTTCCTCCATCGTAGCCAACCAACTCTCACTATCTCTATCCCAAATAGCTTCCTTGAAGGAGACCGGCTCATCATCCTCCACCGAGAGTGCGTACTCAACCAAATTAACCTGCCCATAGTGATTCAGGGGTTGATCAGTCCCCAGCTTCTGTACCTGTTTGTATGCTGGCTTTGACCTAGTGGAATCCAAAGTATCCTCGAGCTGTTATTATTGTAGTGCCTGTGTATTCTCTTGTTGAACCTCCTCTTGCTCAAGCTCATCATGTACCTGATTTTCCACTTGAACACGACTAGAACCTGGTTGGTCTTTAGATTCTATCTCAATAACCTGGGACTTGGAAGCCTCAACAGTCTCAACACCATCTTCCTTGGGCACCCTAGCAATCATGGACTTTACATCAAAGGTAACATCCCTGCTGATCATGAACTTCAAATCTTCTGTACACCAAAGACGATAGCCTTTTACACCTTTTGCATATCCCAAGAAAATTGTCTTCTTGGTGTAGGCGTTAAAAATTGCCTATGGGTTCCCGCACGCAGCTCGAGACGTAGAAAAGATGATGAACATCATTATCTGCAACAAGAAGAATTATCTGATGTCATAGAGAAGCTAACAAATGCACGAAACGAGTTGATAAAACATACAAATCAACGGGATGGTACAAAACGAAGAAGCGACTCGACCTGGGGTTACGTTTCACCCACAAAGGAGTAAGCATCACTCATGTCTCGCTCATCCCATAAGTATCTTTCCTATGGGAGCTTGTAGACCTCTTCGCAAGTTTTCTAACATGCCTTGGATCACTTCATTC
This sequence comes from Asparagus kiusianus, assembly GCA_022839385.1. Classification (NCBI taxonomy): domain Eukaryota; kingdom Viridiplantae; phylum Streptophyta; class Magnoliopsida; order Asparagales; family Asparagaceae; genus Asparagus; species Asparagus kiusianus. The sequence goes on along the minus strand of BQKN01064936.1, from coordinate 206,963 downwards.
CGAGTTCGGACGAAGGAGTTAAAACCAAAACACTCGAGACAGTCCAGACTGTTTCGCACCTCCGAGACACAAATTGTGTCTCACACATTTTGGCCATGATACGATTCGAATCTGAAGAATCTCAAAAAAAAACAAAAGTTTTAGGTATCTTTATTAGCTTTCTAACGCATTTTGAGTCATCTCATTCTGAGTTTGGACGAAAGAGTTAAAACCAAAATACCCGAGATAGTCCAAGCTGTCTCGGACATGTGCAAGATAGTCGAAGTGACTCGCTTCCAAGTCAGCTCCCGATGTTTTTTCTAATAAGATTGGCTTCTACAACTACTTGGGGTCATCCATAAACATGTGGGGTTATCCTTAAACGTATGGAAGCTGTTACATAACCGAAAACTCACCTAAATGGATAATAACGATTGTTCTTCGACCCTATCCACAAACATGACATTTCTATCCACAAACACGTCACTCAAAGACTATAAATACACCCCTAGCACCCTCATAATTTTAGATCTGAAGGGAGCCACGAATTTCAGAGAGGAGGAGGAGATCTCGGCGTGTTCTTCGGCATAACGAATGAGAGTTCGACAAATCTGCAGCCTAGTTCTTCCCTTGAGATCACACCGTTGCTGTGATCTCGAGAAGAGTGGTTATCTCGTTGTTGCCGAGATAATTGCTTCGGTTTCTTAACTCCTTCACGAGCCAATGAAATCTACACTTAGATTTGGAATTCTCGAGCATTGGCGAAGCCCTGCTGAATCAGAGACTGAGGAGCACGAATTTTAGAGAGGAGGAGGAGATCGGATCGAGTTCTTCAGCATAAAGAATGGGAGTTCGTCAGATCCATAGCCCGGTTCCTTCCCTTTAGATCGTACCTAGCTGCGATTTCAAGAAGAGTGGTTATCTCGCTGTTGCCGAGATAATTGCTTCGGTTTCTTGATTCCTTCACGAATCAATAAGACTCCGAATTGATTTGATCGCTTGGTAGTCCACGGATATTAACGTCCCAGGCACATGCAAAGATCCCACGCAAGCAGCGGGTGATAAACGTCCATTGAGTTTGTTTGAGAAGAGTTGTAATTTTCTTTATTTTATTGTGTAGGGAGATCTTATAAAAAGATCAGACTTTTAAACTTATTGTAACGACTAAAGTTTTAATGAGTTGCACAATGAAAATGTCAACTTTCCACCCAAACAAGCTGGCGATCACAGTGGGAGCCAACAGTCTTGTCACTGAGGCTGTCGTGCCGCAACCGAATATCAAGATCCAGGTTGATTCAGAGGTCGAGTACGAATTCGACGAAGCAAAATTCGAGGAATATTTCTCCTCGTCTTCATCAAAATCCTCCTCTCCCTCCAAATACGAAAAGATCCCGTCTTTGAAGGAGGTGTATTCGTCGATGAAGGCTACAAATGACTCTGCTCGTCACAAATCCTCCCCAGTCAATGAGTTGTTCAATCAAGGTACACTAACTCTGACGAAGAGGGCTCGTCAGAGGCGACGCCAATGCCAAGCTCGTCAAATTGCCAAGGCGTTAGAACAAGTCGATGGAGTTCGCTACTACGCAGACTTGAGGTCTAGGAAACGTTATTTAATCCAGCCGCCTTAACGGTAAGTTGCTGACAAATCCTCCAAGCCATCAACGGAAGAATGAATCCTTGTCAAAAGGAATCGTTCAACCTCGAAGGAACGCATCCTAAAGCGATGCGCACGTACCGCACAAGGGCGTGCCTTTGTGCGAAAGGCACAAGGCATTAAGAGGAAAGAGGTGGCAAAAAAACACCAAAATCCAAACAAGTATGGGTGCCGAAGGCCGAAACAGCGCCGAAATCAACTCCGTCAACCTCCGAGCCCACTCGTCTTGCTCCCGCACCTCCGGCGAAGCCCTACGGCAGCATGGATCTGTCCAAATTTAAGATTCCGATGAAAGATCGTCTGGGTCCTCTACATGAAGATCGAGGCAAAGCTCTGGTGAATAAAACCCGAGGTCGTACAAACACTCCTGTCAAGCCAAAGACCGCTCAAAGGTGTCCCGCAGCCTCCAAACAAACTGGGGCACCTCATTGTACGTGTTCGTGCACCGTGCACAAGAGGACTCCTGGAATCAATCGCTTGGGGGTTCGTGTTGAAGCCCGGGAGCCCGTTAAGACCTCACGCTCGCAAGGGGGTGGTTCTAAATGTGTGACTCCTGATGCAACATCGGATCATTCAAAGACGACAACGAATCGTCCCGAGCATGTTAACAAGGTTCTCCATCCCCAAAAGAAAACGTGCTCGTCAAACGACAACATTATACTTGGGGTATCACACCAACAAGCGATGGATTGCTCCAATGAGCTACACCATCAGGCTAGGGGTGTGAACAAATCCCAAAAGAAGGATGTCTAAGAAACTAACTCTCATTGTCCATGTGAGAGGCTTAACAGGGTGGTATTATCAAAATGTAGCTGCCCCAGGACCATTTCACAAAGGGTCTTGATATTTGAGAAACTTGTCACCGAAGCGTCGGAGCCCAAACCAAGACGTTTCCACGAGAAAAAAATCCATGATTCAGGATGATGAATTACCTGAATTCACCATTAATATGGTTGACAAAGGAAAGTCTATCATTACTTCAAACGCCTCTAATCCTGACTTTTCTCCCGGAAGGAAAGTCAATTCAGGGATAGCCCAACGAATGTTTCAGCTCCAGCTAGAAGCCATCAGACATAGAGATTATCCTAGGATACACAAAGGACTGTCTTCAGAAGACGAACTGTCGGATACTTGCTCCGTAATTGCCTCCAACGATACAATGTCTAGCATGGGGGAAACAAGGGAGTCGTTCATGATCACTACCGAACAAGTGGCTCAACTTCTTCAAGAAGCCTTGGCCAAACAAAAAGAAGATTTTAAAATCGAAATGGAGATGGCCGTGCAGCGGGTCAAGGATTTACATGCTCAATAACTTCAGGAGTTGTCAAATCAGCGCGGTGAATCCAGTCGTCGCCACAATACCAATCAGGTAGATAGCGACTCAGAGGTAGAGGAGACTATCAATACCAATACTCCTCCTAATGACAAAGATGTTAGGGGTGGCCCTAACAATAATACTAACACTAGGGGTGGCCCCCACACTAATAATAACGCTGGGGGTGGTCCCATCGTTCCTCCTCAAAATCGCCCGAAGAAAGATACATGTGATGATGAGATGATGAGAGAGCTGGAGAATAAGGTCAATGTCTTAATGTCTGATCAATAAGTGAGGAGAACGAGCATTCCGTACCCATATCCAAGAGAGTGGGATTCAATCCCGTACCCGGCGAAGTTCAATCTAATTAACTTCACGTTATTTGACGGGAAAGGTTCGCCCACTCAGCACCTAATTTATTTCAAGTCCCACCTAGGAGTGATCTCCGGGAATGAACCCCTGATGATTCGGTCATTCGTGGGCACCCTTCGTGGGGCGGCCTTCGATTGGTATCGACGTCTCAAGACGGGGAGCATCAATTGATGGGACGACATGTAAAGCTCGTTCCTCAACAACTTTTTCGATGATGACACTGAAGTGTCGATCGGAGTTATTCTGGATGAGAAGCAGAAGGACGGTGAGTCAGTTGACAGTTTTGTCAAACGCTTCCGTAACAAGGTAATGAATTGCAATGATCCTGTCACAGAGGAGTTCATCTTGCAGACATGTCACAACAATCTCTCCATCGATGTCCTCGAAATCATGGGGGTTATTCCCTCAACCACCTGGAAGGAATTAAAACTACGTGGAGAACAGGTCGAGCGTTTCCTCAAAAGAAAGGAGCTCGAGAAGGGCCAACCGACGACTAAAGTACCTACAATTGCTGACGATATTCATCAACAGCCACCTTGGAGGCAACAATGGACTCTTAATCCAAAGTTCCAGGAGGAGTATTCTTTCGAAGATGACGAAGTTCCAACCATCTTCAAATACCTCCTCGCCAACAATAAGATTAAGCTACAACCGATTACAAATCAGGAGGAAACAAACAAGATTTTGGATTCTAAGTACTGTGCGTACCACAGGAGGGTCTATCACCCCACCAAGACTTGTATTACGCTAAAAAACAACATTCAAGCCTTGGTTGATGTTGGCATCATAACGCTGAAAGAGGTCGAATGAGAATAGCTTCATCCGATAGGTATATGAGGTTAAACTGCTCCCATCCTCCGATGAGTATAAGAGGTTAATCTGCTTCTCTGTGATACTCCAATCGGTATACGAGTCTAAACCGTTTTCCTTATTTCTAGCGGGAAGTTCCTGGAAAATATTACATATAATATTCTTAAGGATAACCCGAGATCAAATGTTTGTTCAAGTCTACGCCCAATACGCGTTGCCGGGTAGCTTATTCCCGTAACAATGGTAAAGTTTATGTATTCAATATCATAGCACTAAGTCTAAGAGAGTTAACTCTTTTAGCACAACGTTACATGCGGAACGGACTTAGACAATCCGCATGCTAGCCCGACTCAAACGGTAGTCGGTAAATGTTTATCAAATCCGTTGATGGCTGTGGATTTGTCAAAAATCCTATAAGTCCGATAGTCATTGACGCACCAGCTTCATTAGTTGGTCTCGTAACTTAAGCACCCGAGACAACATCAATTCCAGCCGAAGTCTCCATAAGGAACTTTGAAAGCATTTGCAATGATGGCCGTATCAGCTCTAATAGTTGATCCTACAACCAAAACTCCCATGTGGTTAAGTAAATAACTAACGGGACGTAAAGGTAAAATCCATACATGCAGAAGAAGCAAGCCTCAATAGTTGATATTACGGCCTCTACATTGGGACTGCCACGCGTTTCAATAAAAGTCAACACCGATCAACGCGTTGCAATAACGGTCAATGCTGGTCAACGCGTTGCAATGAAAGTCAACGACGGTCAACGAATTGCAATGAAAGTCAACGTTAGTCAACGCATCGTGATGAAAGTCAACGCTAGTCAACACATTGCGATGAAGGTCAATGTGTCGATAATTTTCGCCAAAACAAGGTTTCGATGAATTCCAAAGCAAAGGATAATCATAGGGAGTTCGATCGTGATTCAGATGCGAATCCCCAACGAAGATAATCAATTCAACGTCGACTTAATAACACGAGCTAAGATCAGAAAACAAATACATCAGTTTCAGTTCGAGACTTCGACAACGGTCAGACGATAAACATAGCACCGGAAAATTTTTAGCTATTCGATAAAATACTGAATAAGCTGAAAATTGAAGAAGTTAAGAACTAAGACCAATTACATGTCCTTTTACACCGACTAAATGTTGGACCTATCATATCCAAAGTATTCCAGACTCTTCTATAAAAGAAACGAGACTAAAATACTTTGGAGGGGATAGTTGTAGGCGTCAAAAAATACCTATGGTTTTCCGCACGCAGCTCGAGACGAAGAAAAGATGATGAATATCAGTATATCCATCAAGGAAGATTATCTGATGTCATAGAGAAGCTAACAAACGCACGAAGCGAGTTGATAAAACATACAAATCAACGGGATAGTACAATAACGAAGAAACGACTCGACCTGGGGTTACGTTTCACCCACAAAGGAGTAAGCATGACTCATGTCTCGCTCAACCCATGGGTATCTTTCCCATGGGAACTTGTAGACCTCTTTGCAAGCTTTCTAACGTGACTTGGATCACTTCATTCCGAGTTCGGACGAGGTAGTTAGAGCTAAAACACTCGAGGCAGTCCAGACTGTTTCGCACCTGCGAGACATAAATTGTGTCTCGCACATTTTAGCCATGATGCAATTCGAATCTGAAGAATCTCAAAAAAACAAAAGTTGTAGGTATCTTTATTATATTTCTAACGCATTTTGAATCATCTCATTCTAAGTTTGGACGAAATAGTTAAGATCAAAATACCCGAGATAGTCCAAGCTGTCTCGGACATGTGCGAGACAGTCGAAGTGACTCGCTCCCAAGTCAGCTCCTGACGTTTTTTCTGATAAGATTGGCTTCTAGAACTACTTGGGGTCATCCATAAACATGTGGGGTTTATCCTTAAACGTGTGGAAGCTTTTACATAACCGAAAACTTACCTAAACGGATAATAACGGTTGTTCTTCGACCCTATCCACAAACATGGCATTCCTATCCGCAAACACGACACTCAAAGATTATAAATACACCCCTCGCACCCTCATAATTTTAGATCTGAAGAGAGCCACGAATTTCAGAGAGGAGGAGAATATCTCAGCGAGTTCTTCAGCATAAAGAATGAGAGTTCGACAAATATGCAGCCCAGTTCTTCCCTTGAGATCGCACCGTTGCTGTGATCTCGAGAAGAGTGGTTATCTCGCTGTTGCCGAGATAATTGCTTTGGTTTCTTGACTCCTTCGCGAGCCAACAAAATCTGCACTTAGATCTGGAATTCTCGAGCCTTGGCGAAACCCTGCTGAATCAGAGACTGAGGAGAACGAATTTCAGAGAGGAGGAGGAGATCGGATCGAGTTCTTCAGCATAAAGAAGAGTAGTTCGTCAGATCCATAGCCCAATTCCTTCCCTTGAGATCGTACCTAGCTGCGATCTGGAGAAGAGTGGTTATCTCGCTGTTAGCGAGATAATTGCTTCGGTTTCTTGATTTCTTCGCGAATCAACGAGACTCCGGATTGATCTGATCGCTTGGTAGTCCACGGATATTAACGTCCCCGGCACAGGCAAAGATCCTACGCAAGCAGCGGATGATAAACATCTGTTGCGTCTGTTTGAGAAGAGTTGTAATTTTTTTTATTTTATTGTGTAGGGAGATCTTATAAAAACATCAGACTTTTAAACTTATTGTAACGACTGAAGTTTTAATGAGTTGCACAATGAAAATGTCAACTTTCTACCCAAACACTTAGCCCTCGCGTCAAGCTTTCCCTCGTTGACGTGATAGTAGGCGGTACACCCGAAAATCCGGTGCCTCTCATAATCTACATGATTCCCTGACCACACCCTATAGGGTGTATCGCCATCCAATATAGAATGTAGAGAACGATTCACAATATAACAAGCTGTAGCAATTGACTCTGCCCACCATTCTTTGCCCAAACCAGCATATAATCGCATACTCGCTGCTTTCTCCCGTAGTGTTCGGTTCAGTCTCTCTGCGACCCTATTTTGCTGTGGTGTAGATCTAACTGTCCAGTGTCTGACACAAAACTCCTTAAAGGCACCATCTGTATACTCTGTACCATTGTCAGATCTTAATATCTTTAATTTCTTTCCTGTCCTATTCTCAACCATCGCCTTCCACTTCTTGAATGTCTCAAATACCTCATTCTTATGCTTCAGAAAATAAATCCAAGCATATCTCGAATGATCATCTATGAATGAGACAAAATATCTGGAACCACTCTTAGAAGTTATCGAAGCCGGACCCCAAACATCCGTGTGCACATAATCTAGTATCCCTCTGCTCTTGTGATTGCTTGTCAGAAACCGGACCATGTGTGCCTTTCCATACACACAGTCCTCGCAAAAATCCATGCAAGGCTTATTCAGATTCTTCAACAAACCATCATTATTGAGCAGATCTAGACCCCTCTTTGATATGTGCCCAAGCCGTCTATGCCATAACCGTGTATGCTCACATGGGTCTCCACTACTTCCATCAGTTCCAACAGCTGCATCTCCCGTCACCGTCGTACCCAAGATAGTATATAGGTTACCTTGACGAATGTCCTTCATCGCTACTAAGGAACCCCGAACAACATTCTTCACTCCGTTCTCTATTACAATCTTGTAATCCCCGGAGTCCAAAGCACCAAATGAGATAAGATTCTTGTGCAAGTCGGGAACGTGCCTTACATCCGTCAAGGTTCGAACCACTCCATCATGCATCTTGATCTTGATATCACCTAGCCCCACTGTTTTACAAGCATGGTTGTTCCCCATCAATATGGTTCCACCATCAATGCTCCTGTAGTTAGTAAACCACTTCCTATTTGGACACATGTGGTAAGAGCAACCAGAATCAAGTATCCACTTCCCGAAGGTATCCTCACCACCCGTGACGACATAGCATTCCTTATCGCTCCCTTCCCCTGAAGCGTAGCTCTCCTCTTCCTTACCTTCTCGTCTTTTAGTCTTGTTGTTGTTCTTCTTCCCACCTACTCTCTTGTTAGGACAATTGGCTTTGAAATGCCTAAGCTCACTGCATATGAAACACGGTCTTTCCATAAGAGATCTTGATTTTGATCTAGAATTTTCCCCTTTGCCTTTTTCTCGCTCATTGCCCCTTCCTCTGGCAAACAACCCCTGCGTTTGTTCTTTATTACCATCAGTGGCCATATCACTAGTTGCAATTTTTCGAAGATCATCCGCTATAAACGCCGTTCTAGTCTCATCCATCGACAAACTGTCACCCACAAGCATCAGTGTTTGAACCAGATTCTCATAAGACTTCGGCAGAGATAGAAGTAGTAGAAGTGCCTAATCCTCATCTTCAACTGTCACATCTATGTCCTTCAAGTCTGATATAATCCTATCAAACTTGTTGATGTATTCCCGGATTGATGAGCCATCCTCCATCTTGCAAGTATACAATTTGGATTTTAAATAAATCCGGTTAGTTAGACTCTTCGTCATGAATGTGCTTTCTAAGTTCAATCACACGTCCGCAGCCGTTTCCTCTCCAGCTACCAAGAAAGCTACATCCCTTTCAAGGCAAAGGATAATCTACGCTCGTGCTTCCAAATCTAGCTCTTCCCAATCATCATCAGACATGTCCTTGTGCTTCTTTTCTTTTCCCGCCAAACATTTGTGCAACTTTTGAGAAATCAACGAATTTTTCATTTGCATCATCCAATAAGAAAAATCATTCTTCCCATTGAATTTTTAAATCTCGTACTTTCCAACTTTAACTGTTTTACTTGTAGACGTCATTCTCCGTTCAGGAATTTTAACAAATACCTTATGTTTTACCACACAATAACCAAGCACCACCTCAAATCGGAAGTTCTACCACCACCAATCTGATCAAGGGACTCTGATACCAATTGTTAGGCGCAGAGTTACGCCCTCACGTCGCGGAAGCGATATCACCTGAGAGAGAGCCCTGGTTTTTGTTTTCACAAAATTTCAAGCCAACCTCTATATTCGTGTTTCGCGAAGGAAACAAGAACAG
>BQKN01064936.1:182602-192826 GCA_022839385.1 Asparagus kiusianus | reverse complement strand
AATTTCACTATCTATTCTCGTTTCCTTTGAGAAACAAGAATATAGAGGTTGACTTGTGTTTTTGTGACAACAAAAGTCAGGGCTTTCTCTCAGGTAATATCGCTTCCGCGGCGGTGGGCGTGACTCTACGCCTAACAATTGGTATCAGAGCTGTTATTCAGATTGGGAGTGGTGTAGCTTCTGATTTGAGGTGGTGCTCGGTAATTTTTCTGAGAGAAGCGGTTTATTAATACAAGCGGAGAATGGCGTCAACAAGTAAAACAGTTAAAGTTGGAAAATACGAGATTGAAAAATTCAATGGGAAGAATGATTTTTCCTATTGGAGGATGCAGATGAAGAACACGTTGATTTTACAGAAATTGCACAAAGTTTTGGCGGGAAAAAAGAAGAAGCACAAAGATATGTCTGATGAGGATTGGGAGGAGCTGGATCTGGAAGCACGGGCGTCGATTATCCTTTGTCTTGAAAGGGATGTAGCTTTCTTGGTAGATGGAGAGGAAACGGCTGCGGGCGTGTGGTCGAAGTTAAAAACCACCTTCATGACGAAGAGTCTAACGAACCGGATCTATTTAAAATCCAAATTGTATACTTGCAAGATGAAGGAGGGCTCATCAATCCGGGAATACATCAACAAGTTCGATAGGATAATATCGGATTTGAAGGACATCGATGTGACTATAGAAGACGAGGATCAGACGCTTCTATTACTTCTATCTCTACCGAAGTCTTATGAGAACCTGGTGTAAACACTGATGCTTGTGGGAGACAATTTAACGATGGATGAGACTAGAACGGCGCTTCTAGCGGATGATCTTCGGAAGATTGCAACCAGTGACATGACTACTGGTGGTAACAAAGAACAAGCGCAGGGATTGTTTGCTAGAGGAAGGAGCAATGAGCGAGGAAAAGGCAAGGGAGGAAAGTCTAGATCTAAATCGAGACCTCTTGCGGGAAGAGCGTGCTTCAAATGCGGTGAAATTAGGAATTTCAAGGTCGACTGTCCTAACAAGAGAGTAGGTGGGAAAAAGAATAACAACAAGACCGAGAGAAGAGAAGGCAAGGAAGATGCGAGTTACGCATCGGAGGAAGGGAGAGAGAAAAAATGCTATGTTATTACGGGTGGCGAAGATATCTCCGGTAAGTGGATACTTGATTCGAGCTGCTCTTACCACATGTGCCCAAATAGGAAGTGGTTTACTACCTATAGAAGCATTGATGGTGGAACCGTATTGATAGGGAATAACCATGCTTGTAAAACGGTTGGGCTCGGTGATATAAAAATTAAGATGCATGATGGAGTGGTCAGAACCCTAACGGACGTGCGGCACGTTCCCGACTTGCGAAAGAATCTTATCTCAGTGGGTGCATTAGACTCCGGTGGCTGCAAGATTGTTACAGAGAACGAAGTAAATAAGGTTGTTCGAGGTTCCCTAACAGTGATGAAGGGTGTTCGTCACGGTAATCTATATACTCTCTCGGATACGACGGTGACAGGAGATGCAGTGGTTGGAACTGAAGGAAGTGGTGGAGACCCATGTGAGCACACACAGTTATGGCATAGGCGGCTTGGGCACATGTCAGAGAAGGGTCTAGTTCTGCTTGGTAAGGAGGGTTTGCTGAAGAATCTGAAGAAACCTTGCATGGATTTTTGTGAGGATTGTGTGTATGGAAAGGCGCACAGGGTCCAATTCTTGAAAAGCAATCACAAGAGCAGAGGTATACTAGATTATGTGCATACGGATGTTTGGGGTCCGGCTCAGACAACTTCCAAGGGTGGTTTCAGGTATTTTGTCTCGTTCATAGACGATTATTCTAGGTATGCTTGGATTTATTTTCTTAAGCATAAGAATGAGGTATTCGAGACATTCAAGAAGTGGAAAGCAATGGTTGAGAACAGGACAGGCAAGAAATTGAAGACACTGAGATCTGACAACGGTACAGAGTATACAGATGGTGTTTTCAAGAAGTTCTGTGATCAAGAGGGCATTGTTCGATACTGGACAGTCAGGTCAACACCACAGCAGAACGGGGTCACTGAGAGACTGAACCGAACATTGCGGGAGAAGGCAATGAGTATGCGATCTTATGCTGGATTGGGCAACGAATGGTGGGCAGAAGCGGTGGCTACAGCATGTTACATTGTGAACCGTTCTCCACATTCGACATTGGATGGTGATACACCCTATAGGGTGTGGTCAGGGAAACATGCGGATTATGAGAGGCTCAGAATTTTCGGATGTACCACCTATTATCACGTTAACGAGTGAAAGTTTGACGCGAGGGCCAAGAAGGTGATATTCTTAGGGTATACAAAGGGCGTAAAAGGCTACCGCCTTTGGTGTACAGAAGATTCGAAGTTCGTGATCAGCAGGGATGTTACTTTTGATGAAAAATCCATGATTGCTAGGACGCCCAAGGATGATGGTGTTGGGACTGTTGGGACTTCAAAGTCTCAGGTTATTGAGATAGAACCTAAAGACTAACCAGGTTCTAGTCATGTTCAAGTGGAAAATCAGGTAGATGATGAGCTTGAGCAAGAGGAGGTTCAGCAGGAGAATACACAGGCATTGCAACAACAGCAGCTCGAGAATACTTTGGCTTCCACTAGGCCAAAGCGAGCATACAAGCAGGTACAGAAGCTGAGGGCTGATCAACCCCTGAAGCACTATGGGCAGGTTAATTTGGTTGAATACGCACTCTCGGTGGAGGAATATGAGCCGGTCTCCTTCAAGGAAGCTATTCGAGATAAAGATAGTGAGAGTTGGTTGGCTGCGATGGAGGAGGAGATAGAATCCCTTCGGAAGAACCAAACATGGGAGGTGGTCCCATTGCCTGTAGGAAGAAAAGCTATTGGTTGTAAGTGGGTGTATAAGAGAAAGAAAGATCCTTCAGAGCTCGATGGCACAAGGTACAAGGTGAGGCTAGTGGCTAAAGGGTTTGCACAAAGAGATGGCGTGGATTACAATGAGATCTTTTCTCCGGTGGTGAAACACACTTCTATTCGGGTGTTATTGAGTATTGTTGCTCATGGTGATCTTGAGATGGAACAACTCGATGTTAAAACGGCCTTCTTGCACGGAGACTTGGATGAAGAGATCTACATGCATCAACCTGAGGGCTACAAGGTTGAGGATAAGGAGCATCATGTATATCGCTTGAGGAAATCACTCTATGGACTGAAACAATCTCCTCGACAGTGGTACAAGCGATTTGACTCCTTCATGCTAAAGCATGGGTTTTCCCGAAGCGACTATGATTGTTGTGTTTACATTCGGAAGCTTCGTGAAGGTGATTATATCTATCTCCTTTTGTATGTGGATGACATGCTTATTGCTTCTAAGAGCGGTGTGGAGATAGATATGTTGAAATCTCAACTTGGTAAAGAGTTCGAGATGAAGGACATGAGCGCTGCTAGAAAAATACTGGGTATGAAGATTAGAAGAGAGCGGGCGAATCGGCGATTGTTCTTGAGTCAGAAGGGCTATATAGAGCGGGTGATCGTGAGGTTCGGGATGCAAAGTGCTAAGTCGGTGGCGATTCCATTGGCTCCACACTTCAGGCTTTCAGGTAAACAATCTCCTACTACAGTGGAAGATAAGGCACACATGGAGCGTGTTCCTTATGCTAGTACAGTTGGTAGTTTAATATACGCAATGGTGTGTACACGCCCAGATATTTCACAAGCGGTTAGTGTGGTCAGCAGGTTCATGGCGAATCCGGGAAAGACGCACTGGGAAGCGATGAAATGGGTCCTAAGGTACTTAAAGGGTACTGCGGATACGGGTCTGTGTTTTGGTAGAGATACATGTCAGATTGATGGGTTTGTTGACTCTGATTATGCGGGTGATCTAGATAGACGGCGATCTACTACTGGTTATGTATTCAGGATACATAGAGCTCCAGTTAGTTGGCGATCGATGTTACAGGCTACAGTGGCACTTTCTACTACAGAGGCCGAGTACATGGCCATAGCGGAGGAAGTGAAGGAAGCATTGTGGTTGTGGAGTCTTCTAGACGATTTGGGGATTGAGCAGGAGAACGTGAACTTGTGGTGCGACAGTCAAAGTGAAATTCACTTGGCGAAGAATCAAGTTCATCATGTTCGTACCAAGCATATCGATGTCAGGTATCATTTCGTGCGGGATGTCATAGAGGAAGGTGATATTTCTCTCATGAAGGTGCACACGAATGAGAATCCCGCAGATATGTTAACCAAGGTGGTCACATGTAGCAAGTTTAAGCATTGCGTGGACTTGCTTCATATCAGCCCGTGTTGATTTGCCCGAAAGGGCATGGCCCTTCGTGGCGGTGATGGGGTGAGGTGGAGACTATATGAAGAACAAATCCTGAACTACGGTTAGCTTGATCCCGGTGGAGGGTACGTAGGCAGCCGCGGTAAAGTGACGCAGCTGGTTTGGCCTGGTTTTGGTCTGGTTTGGTTTTTCAGATATCTCTGGTTTATGTTCGCGGTGTTCTTCTAGTGTTCGTCCATAATTTGAGGTTTATCAAATGATGTACGAGGTGGAGAATTATGAGTGGGGCCCCCACCTACGTGGGTGTGTCTTTCCGTGTGCGTGAGTTTTTTTTCTTTTCTTTCGCGTTTACAGCCGCGTTTCGGTTTCCTATAAATAGAAACGATCCCCTAGGGTTTGTGCTGGGGGGCTTACTCGGCTGTAAAACAAAAAAAAACGCAGAGAGAAAAATCAGAGGATTTAGGCGGCTGTTTTGAGAGAAAAATAGTGAGATTTTTGAGGAGAAGAAAAAGAGAGATTTTACAAAAGAGAGGTTAATTTCTTTTGGGTAAAAATCAGATCACTTTTCTTTGAGACGAGCTTGTGGATTGTACAAGTCGTCGGTGTTCTCCTTATAGTGGAATCTTCCCTCACCCCTCCCGTGGACGTAGGCAATTTTGCCGAACCACGTAAATCTCGTGTATTTACTATTTTCTAGGTGTTGGCTATTGCTTGTAGGTTCCCTCAATATTCGGTCTTAGAGCTGATGAGAGGAAGAGTGTATATTTCACTTTGATGAAATATATCACTTTCGATTCTTGTTTCCTTTGAGAAATAAGAATTTCACTATATATTCTCGTTTCATTTGAGAAACAAGAATATAGAGGTTGACTTGTGCTTTTGTGACAACAAAAGTCAGGGCTTTCTCTCAGGTAATATCGCTTCCGCGGTGGTGGGCGTGACTCTGCGCCCAACAGTTGTTATATTGTCTAGTAGCACGGCAGTTGTAGGTTTTGGTTCTAATATGATGCATGTTAAGATTTTGAAGACTTGATTACATTGTATGCAACTTCTGATGAATCCACAAGGGTTCTCAATATCTGATGTACGATACTAAGAGGGAAAATATGCAGTTTGGTTTGTTTCAGTAAAATACTGTAATCTGTGCGGTTCATCGGTGTTAAGAATGCCTCATAGAAAGTTTCACACAAAACATTTTAAGGTGGGAGACGTTTCTCAAATAAAGTGGTCTATATTGTGGAATTCGCAAAACATAATGATCCAAAATGAAGCACTATAGAATGAGGTATTTACTCAAATATTACTTTTTAACATTATATGACGTATTGTTGAACTTCTGCACTTGGGAGGAGTTCAAAGCTAAAATAGCTGAGCATAGAATGGTGGTTCTACACAGAATGGTAGGGCCATGTATTTTCATGTATGCACTGTACACATTCTTTTCCATGTGGCTGCCTCATGTCGGTCTTGGGTGCAAGTGAGAAAAATGTGACTTGAGTGTCACTTGATTAGTGTTTCTAGTGTCAGCATTTTCTTTTTTGTTCGCCTCGATAATATACCATCAACCACAAGAAGTGCCTATTTTGTTCTTTTGGTGTATGTATATTATAGGCGCATGCATTTTCCTATAGTATCTGTTAATCATTGTTGATGTCTGTTATATCTTTCACTCAAACTTTCTATTCAAAACAATCTAACCTCAGAGTTGTTTCCTTGTGATTCAGAATGTGGAGAGAGATCAGGCTTCTTGCTGCCTCTAAACCCGTGATTGCATCCATGTCTGATGTTGCTGCAAGTGGAGGATACTACATGGCCATGGCAGCGCAAACAATTGTTGCTGAGAAGCTGACATTGACTGGTTCAATTGGAGTTGTTACAGGTGAACTTAGTGAATTGATCCTCTATGGAACTAAATCTTCAAATGATTTCTCCACGGGCACAATAGAATTTCTGATGTTCGATTTGCATTTTGATCCTTGAATTTACTATGTTGTGCCTGATAATGGAATGTCAAGTAGGGGGAGGGTGATTGGAGACAAAATTTCAAGAATCATTTTCTTTTATTATTTTACTATGGCATGCCATTTAAATTTTAAACATATGAAACATGCAATTTTATCTCAGTTACATATTTTTTTTTCCCAGACTTATCCGCAAATTTCCTTTGAAGCTCAATATATTTTTGATTCTTTATTCTTGCTTAAATAGTCACTTGCTACTACTACTTCTCATGGTCATTAGGCAAACAAAACTTAGATGAATTCCAAGTCTTGCTAAGAAATTGGTCTTTTCTTTGCATGCAGTTCATTGTCTTTCTCAAGCTCTACATTCTAAACACTTGTTTGCTTGCAGGGAAATACAATCTAGGTAAGCTGCACGAAAGGATTGGCTTTAACAAGGAGATAATATCAAGAGGAAGATATGCTGAGCTTTTCTCTGCTAATCAGCGTCCATTTAGGTATCTGTTTCGTTTCTCTCATTCTACGAGAGACCTGCTTATAGCTAATGTCTGAGTACGGAATATTCTATCAGATGTATACTTGATTATAAAGACCATGTCCAGTATCTGATAGGATGCAAGTGATGTACCCAATTCCCAATGAAAGAAGGCCCGGCCAAAACATATTTAGAATTATTTAATCAATTTGTTCCCTCTTACTTCAGTTTTTTTTATTATAATTTGTTCTTAAGAAAAACCAAAGATTGATCTCTGTTTTCCGAATACTATATTCCCATGATAGTAGTGCTCAAAACCTGGTTGCTCTTCTGAAATAGGTAAAATAATTAGTTGTATTCTTAGCATTGGGTGGATAAAGAAACTCAAATATCTCATTGAATTTCTACATTTTGTTTGATAAAAATCTGGTTGTCTACCATTTTATTCTGAAGTTACATTGATTTAGTTTATAATCAAAACATTCAACCTTCTTTTTATTTTTCACAATACTAATATATTACTGCCGATTGGCAAGGGGTGTACCCTCATAGTGCCAATTCCGAGCTTCGCAACTTATTGGAAGTTCAAAGTGGCTTTGCAAGTTGTGACACGTGTCCCAGTCCCATATCTGTCTCAATATCATGATTAACATTTCAGTTTTGGTATTCAAAAATTGATATGCATAAGATTATTAAGCATTCTTAGGAACTTTAAATCTGCATTCATACATCTATTCGTGAGTCTAAAGAGCCCCTTTTGATTTTAAGTATTTGCCAAATAATTTAGTGCAAATCCTTTGCTTCTGTCATTTCCTTGAGGAAGGTCAAAACCCAGCTAACATTTTGGTTCCTTCAGACCAGATGAAGCAGAATTGTTTGAGAAATGTGCACAAAATGCATACAGCATGTTCCGGGACAAAGCAGCGTCTTCACGATCCATGACTGTAACGATTTTCTACGTCCTTCTCTATAGCTCTTCTTATCTACGCCATCATAAAATTCTGTTTTGTTGCCAGATAGATGAGATGGAGGAGGTGGCACAAGGAAGGGTGTGGACTGGCAAAGATGCAGCTGCCAGGGGTCTAGTTGATGCTATCGGTGGATTTTCCCGAGCTGTGGCTATCGCCAAACACAAAGCCAATATACCGCAGGATAGACCCGTGAGTCTCTTATTTCTTGTTTTTGTTAATATTTTGTAATATAGAATAATGGGTATCATATGACGTATGAGGGGATTCTCTCACATGCTGTGATATGGTTTAATCTTAGCCAAGTGAGTGAAAGAATATCTTTCTCTATTACTTATTAATTCAGCCCATATCAATGGCCTAAGATTCAGGCGCATCGCTGAGAGGATCCCCTCATGTCTTATGATACCTATTATTCTCTTTGACATATGTTTTCTGTCTAGTGTATCAATATCTCAGATAATGATGTTTGTAATATGTTTGTATGTATATTATGAAACAATTAGCTCGCTTTCACTCTGTTTTTCACTCTAATTTTGCATCCAGGTTCGATTATTGGAGATGTCGAAACCATCACCAACCTTGGCCCAGATATTAACTGGCATTGGGAGCTCGTTATTTGGTATGGATAGAAATGTGAAGGAATTGTTGCAGGACGTTACAGCCTCTGTCGGGGTTCAAGCAAGAATGGATGGCATTTTGTTTGAAAGATTGGAAAATGCACCTGATGCTAACCCCATCTTTCAACTGATAAAGGACTATTTACGTTCATTCTGATCTGAAATGTTCGGTCTATCTTAATTGTGTTGTACTATAATTGGATATCAAAATTCAAACCGGGAAAGAAATCAAATAAGCAAACTATATTCTCTATGTATATGAGAAATGGGAAAGAGATGCCATCGTACGTTCATCACGTCAAGTTGGCAATTATCACAGTTTTATATCCTGGATAAATGTAGAGCACACTGAACCCGCATGAAATCACCATTTGTATCACTTCAATTGAAGGAAATAAAAAAAGGGAAAATAATGGTGTTATGCTACCTTGATGTGTCAGAAGAATTTCTGTTTAGATGCTGTTTGGTTTATTTTCTAGAAACCCAAGCTTGTGAGATTACTCATGGTAAATAGGTTGTGGGACCCATTTTCATGTTTTCAAACCCATTTCATGACTTTTGGAAGGAAATGAGTTTTCTTAAATTTGGGACCCATGACACTATTATCTTACTAGTGGGTGGATCCTACCTGCACAATATCTCTTTTTTTTTTCTCTCAACCAAACACAAGAAAATGAAATCAAACACCTTCACATGGATGTGTTGGGTGTTTTGATTTCCTTTTCTTAGTTTCTCAGCCAACCAAACAATCCCTTCGGCTGTTTTGATGGTAGTCCCCAGATCTTTCGTATTTTGAAACTAGTCGCCCAAATCTTAATATTTTGGACTTAGTCCCCCTAATCTGCAAGTATATTAAAATTAATCCTCCAAATCTTCATATTTTGAAATCAGTTCCTAAATCTTTTAAATGTTTTGAAACAACTCCCCCTAGTTAGCAGTTGGGGGATCTGGTGGACTAACTTCATGATACTTAAGAAAGATTTGGGGGATTAATTTCAAAATACTTAAAGATTTAGGAGACTGATTTCAAAAATTAAGATTTGAGGGAATGATTTTAAAATATGAAATATATGTGGGGCTAATATGAAAAAAAATAACTCAATTTCAGAGTTGTCGTACTTCGTCAAAACCTCTGAGTTTGACACGGTTCTAAACTTGGTCCCATTGCTGCATATATTTGTCTCATACACTGAGGATATTGAGAAAAGATATACCTTACAATCCTAGAGAAGTTATCATTGGAGATACAATTGTTTATGGTATAGAAATTCCTATTTTAATGGGAAATGCCCTACCTATAAGTATAGTTTGAACTATTGATTTACATAATTGAAAATAATCATTTGGGTTTATGAAACCTAGAAATCAATCATTGATCCAACTTGAGTGCCTCTACCGCATAGACCACAACGGAAAACTCTTTAGTAACGACAACAAGTGATTGAGTTCAGTAGTTCCCGTTTCAGAGGGTTGTAAGAAGCTAAAATAGACGGGTAACTAACTTCTTTTGTACATTAAAAACCACCTCTCAATCTTCAATGTCTCCTCACTCTCGTTCACAAAGCAGAGAGGAGATCGAAGAGAGATGTCTAAAATTTTTTTTGCTGAAGCTCACCACCAATGGCCACCGCTCCTCTCTCACCCAAATCTAAAACCTCTCTTCCTCTCTCCCCCTCAGAAAACCCCACCTCAATGTCTCTCACCCTCAATCTATCCCTCTGTTCTCCCCTGTCAATCACACTTTTTTCACACACCACAAAACCCACAACCAAAATTTCTGCATTCGAGCTCTCAGCTCTCTTCCCACCAAAGAGGAAGCCCAAGGAGGAGATGAAACCCTTCCTGCTGTTGCAGAGGGGTCTTCTATAGAATCCCCCATATATATATATATATATATGTATGTTTTCACCCTCAATCTATCCCTCTGTTCTCCCCTGTCAATCACAC